>KN846958.1:3510459-3663119 GCA_000835435.1 Phialophora macrospora | reverse complement strand
CCCCCCCCCTTCAAAGCGTCGCCTTCTCACTGACTCGCCACCTCCCTCTCCCTCCGTCCTCCCCAACACGAACGACCCGCCCGTCCTTCCTCAACTTCTCCAGCACCATCAACAGGCCCTTCTCCGCCGGCTCCCATAGATTCTCGGGATAATGCCGATAAATCACCCTCACCATCTCCATGCTGTCCCATTCTTTGCCCGCGGTCAGTTCTTTCGCCCCGGCCCCTGACTTCGCCTTGACGTCCGACTCGCCCTCGCCCTCGCCCTCACTGTCCCCCTCGACGGTGATCGAGTCGTGGACGACCGGCACGGCCGAGTGCGGCGGCTTCACGGTCCCGTACTTCAACACGTTGAGGGCCTCGTCCTCGCGCATGCGTCGGTGGGTGATGTATTCGTCGATTTTGGCCACCGCGTCGTCGATCAGTTGGCCATGGCCGGGGTATGCTCTCTTAGTGGTCGCGCTTGAGGTGGAGGCATTATTGGCGCTGCTGGCGTGGGCAGAGGAGTTCGGGTCCCCCGAAATCGAACTCGAATTCGAATTGCCGTTTTGTGTGGTGTCTTGCTGCTGCTGCTGCTGCGCCGCCACCGCGTCAACGACCCGTCGTTTCATCACGTTCAAACTCTGTAGGTACAGCTGGAGGTCTTCGAACACGGCGGTGCCGTGCCCGAGGACATTGTCTGCCGTGAAGAGGGCGCCTATTTCCGAGGGGTCTGGCGACCGCGTGATCTGGAAGACCATGTGATCTTTCGCGTGTCCCGGGGTGTGAATGGCTTGGATTTCGAAGGAGGCGTCATCGCCGCTCCCGTTCTTCCCGCTGGTTGAGAATGTCTGTCCGTCGTGGATGTCGTGCACGCGGGACGGGTCGATCAACGAGTCCGGGTTCCAGGCGGGAAGGTTCTTGTACACTTTCATTTCGTGTCCCGGGTTCAGTTCGGCGGAGAGGTGTTCCAGGTCGGTCACCCCACCGAGGTGGTCGTGGTGCCAGTGCGTCAGGAGGCATGTAGATATGTGGAGTGGTTGAGCGGTCGTGGAGTTGAGGACCGCGCGGACGGTGTCGATCCATTTCTTCTCGCCGGAACCGGTGTCGATGAGAATGCGCGACGGGCCAGACCCGAGGAGGTACGTGTTCGTGCCTTGGAGGGTGAACTGTGAGGCGAATTAGGAGAAGGACGATATTGCAAAGAGATATAGTGCAGTGTGCTGTGGTGCATGCAGGAAGGTTGAAGTCCTCAGGAACAAATACAGCGAGGGTGGACAGTCAGGGCACTCCTTTCTCTTCCACCGAAGCCTCACCTCAGCGATTACAAAATAGCCCTTCTTCCTCTTCTTCGTTCCCTTCCCCCAAGCGGAGGGCGAGATGGAGAACAGAATGACAATCACGATGGCCACCACCACTAGACTGAACAAGAAATTCTTGACCAAGAGACCGAGACTCGCACTCACCTTGCTAGGATTTCCGCCCAGTATCCTGATGATATTGGTACTGACCTGCTCCCAGTCCGGGAGATGAGGCAGATGCTGCGCCATGCCGCGCGTATGTGCTCGCGATATGAGTGTGGATCTATGGATGAATCCCAGGCCGCGGAGGGGAACTCGCATATACTCGTAGATCGGTTTACCCCAAGTCTCGTATGCACGGGTCCGGGTCCGGGTCCTGGTCCTGGTCCGGTCGTGTCAAGGATTGTGGGCGAAGTATGCTAAGACTTTATTCAAAGTTGGTCGGAACGGACGTGGTTCTGAGTCAATTCACCCTCGAGTGGAACGAGGCGGAGAGTCACGCTCATAAAACAGAAGAACGTAGGTGCTGAGGAGTTTGGTATTGCGTAGAACAAGTTCAAATCAAGAGAATCCGGGGTACATATATGGGCAGTGATGGAAGATACGGCGCATTCACCTCGCAACCAGCATTGAATGTCGGATTGTAAATCCCACCTTGCTTTGTGCCGAGGTTCGAACGGCTTACGGCTGACTGGCACAAACTGCTCGCGAGGTTGGTGAGATGACACCCAATGCCGCCTGCTTTGAACAATGACAATCCTGGTGCATTGGTATACTCGCTACGGAAATACATAACATCGTGCTACCCACCCACCATGGCACACTACCCGACGTAATAAAGACTGGACCTCGACCTGTTCGACAGATATCCCCAATATCTGTATCGTAGTAGGCTATTACGAGTTGCCCATGATCGTGCCATCGAGTGACTCTGCTGACCTGCATCCTGTACACAAAATTGCACGTTGTTTTTCTCCCTGCTTTACTGTTCGCGGTGGCTCTTCGCCATGGTGTTCAAAGCACTACCGTTCTTGAACCATTCGATTTGGCCGGCATTGAATGTGTGGGACAACTCGCAATCCCATGGCTCTCCATCCTTGGGGTGTACCTTCATGATCAAGGGCTTGCCAACTTCCAAGCCAGTGACCATAAGATCGACCTTGTCGTCGGGGTTGATCTTGTCATAATCCTCGGGGTTAGAGAATGTCAAGGGCAACATGCCTTGCTTCTTCAGGTTGGTTTCGTGGATACGGGCAAAGCTTCGGGTGATGATGGCAATACCACCGAGATGTCGGGGTTCAAGGGCAGCGTGTTCTCGTGAGGAACCTTCACCGTAATTGTAATCGCCGATGACGACCCATTTGATTCCATCCTTCTTGTATTGACGCGCAGTAGCCGGCACAGCATCGTAATCGCCAGTCTTGAAGTTCTTGACCTTGTTGGCCTCGCCGTTTTCGGCGTTGATAGCGCCGATCAACATATTGTTGCTGATGTTATCGAGGTGACCACGGTACTTGAGCCAGGGACCAGCCATGGAGATATGATCGGTGGTAGTCTTGCCCTTGGTCTTGATGAGGATAGGGAGGTCGAGGAAATCTTTGCCGTCCCAGGCAGCGAACGGCTCCAGGACTTGAAGACGATCGGAGGTTGGAGAGACCTGGACTTGAACCGCAGAGCGCTCCTCCGGTGGTGGTTGGCTATCGTGTTATTAGCATACAGACCCTGTTTCGGGTTTCGGGGAAAGACTTACTAGGTATCCTGCCCCGGATCATACCCGTTCTTCGGTAGACCGTCACCGGTTGGTGGCTTGAGTTTGAATTCGTTTCCATCCTTGTCCTTCAGGGTATCGGTGAGAGGGTTGAAATTGAGTGTGCCAGCAATGGTCATGGCAACGACCAGGTCCGGAGACGTAACAAACGAATGGGTAGCGGGGTTCGCGTCGTTTCGGCCAGTGAAATTCCGATTGTAGGAGGAGAGGATCGAATTGGGTTCTCCCTTCTTCACATCCCGACGGTCCCATTGGCCGATACAAGGGCCGCAGGCATTGGCAAGGACAATTCCGCCGAAATCTTCAAATGTCTTGAGTTGACCATCCCGTTCGATCGTGGCACGGATTTGTTCTGACCCTGGTGTAACGGTAAAGAGCGACTTGGCCTTGATGCCATGATCCATAGCATCCTGAGCAATCGAGGCTCCGCGAGACCTTGGGTTCCCAGTAAGTTAGTGTCATCCTTGGGACGAAGAATGAGACGCATGTCAGCACTTACATGTCTTCATAAGAAGAGTTCGTGCAAGAACCGATGAGGCCAACCTTGAGCTCCTCAGGCCACTTGTTGTCTTTGACTGCCTGCTTGAACTTGGAGATGGGAGTGGCTAAGTCAGGGGTGAAGGGGCCATTGATATGCGGCTCAAGCTCCGAAAGATTGATCTCGATGAGCTGGTCGTACTCAGCACCCTCATCCTCATGAAGTTCTGCGGCGTAGTGGCGAGCGAAGTCGCCGATTGCCCCACGTTTGGTAGCAGCCAGATAGTCGTACATGCGGTCGTTGAAGGGGAACAAACTTGTAGTTGCTCCAATTTCAGCACCCATCTGTGGATATGGTTAGCATGACAACGTGGAGACGAGAGCGGGGGATTCTCATGCATTGCAAATAGTGCTGCGAAGACGTCAGTATCAATAGTCAAAGGAGAGCAAATGAAACTTACCCCATGCCAGTACAAGACAAAGTGTTGGTTCCGGGACCTGATTAGTGAAGCGAGTTAGTATCAATGCTTACCAGCAACAAAACAAACCAATATAGTGACAATGCTCCAATACGCGACATAGTCGAACAATCATTGTGATTACCGGGGCCGTCCAAGATCGTGAAAAGGAAAGAGTCCATGACGAGATTGCTTCCAGAGAGTAACCAGGCAAGTGATCTGTCGGTCGTTACCGATGCTGGCAGTTGCAAGTGACTCGATGGGGCGAGAGTTCAGAAGGACTTTGGAGGTGGTCTTCTGGGAGGCATCTTTCAGCATGGCATGCTTTGGCGAGGTGTCCCCCTGAATGGCGGCCTCCAAAAGGCAAAGTGTCCTGGTCCAGGGCGATGTACCCTTTAACTGCCTGAGCGGTTGACGGCGTGGCTACGGATGGCACAGTAGTGCGGTTTTCCCGCCTTTGCCGTTATTCGAAAGTTGACGGACTTGTTAGCGACTTTTGGGGTCGTATTCGTCCGCTGGCAACCCTTTCGGACAGCTCTTTGTGGATAGGTCGACACCAAAAGCCCTTTCACCCTTAGCGGCTCGGTCACGCCTCTTCTCCACTTGTGCCTTAGATCTAGTCTGATTGTTCTGTTCATTCCATTTGGCAGGATTCTTCTCTTTCGCGGACTTGCAATACTCGGCAGAACCATGTCGGTGCTGGAGGTGATGCACCCAGCCCAGGGCAGAATGGTGGCCCCCAGTCCGAATCAGGAGGGAATGATGGTGTCTCCAGGAAGCTAGTCTGAGAAAGCTCGACGGTCGCTCCGCAACGTTGCTCGACCCAGAAGGTGAGGTTGAAAGCCAGTTCCGAGAAGTAAGGACGATCGCTTGGGGGAATCATGAAAACCGAAGAGCAATTCTACTCACCATGATATTCAACAATAGCTGGATATTGTCAGCGTTCTATCCCAATTTAAGAGGGGAATATAAGGTACTCACCTCCAGTGCCACCCTTTACAGTCAATATGCCTGCCACCTTGAGGATGATATCTGAGGTATAAGTCAGCATGAAACGAGCCGCAATTCAAATTGTAACTTCCTCACCCTTGGGAGCAGTCCAGCCCGACATTTCACCGGTTAGCTTAACACCAATGTATTTGGGTGCTTTCAACTCCCAGGGAAGATTGGCCATGACATCGACGGCATCGGCACCACCAACACCGATTGCAGCCATACCAAGACCGCCAGCGTTTGGCGTGTGGGAATCTGTTCCGATCATCAAGCCACCGGGGAAAGCGTAGTTTTCGAGGACAATCTGATGGATAATGCCTGAGCCCGGTCGCCAGAAACCAATGTTGTACTTGGCGCAAGCGGTGGACAAGAAATCATAGACCTCCTTGTTGATATCCTTCGCTCTGCTCAAATCCTTCTCCCCACCAACCTGAGCCTCGATTAAATGATCGCAGTGAACGGTAGTCGGGGTCGCAACTGAAGGCATCCCAGCGGACATGAATTGAAGAATGGCCATTTGTGCGGTAGCATCTTGACAAGCAACTCGATCAGGTCTGAGCTTCAGGTATGACACTCCACGTTCGATGTCTTGGCCGTGGGGGTCATCCAAGTGCGAATAGAGGATTTTCTCGCCGTAGGTCAACGGCCGGTTGAGTCTGCTGCGGACAATCGCCAGGTTTTCCGACATTTTCCTACACCACGTATCAGCATGGCCCAGCTGTTTCGAAGCGATCTTGAACTCACTTATAGTTGATGTAGTGGCCCTTTTCCCAGTTCGTCATCTCGACCTGTATCCGGCTGTCAGGATGGTGCACCAAAAGGCTCGTTCAGCGAAGACTTATTTTTGCTCAAAGGATCATCGGAGACGGTAGCGTATCCCATTCTGGGCATCCGCAGGGTCTGAGCGTGGTCGTTAGCTGGCTGTTGATACTTCCGGTTCGATACAGATAGAGGACTGACAGATGAGACATTGGCTCCCTAGACGTAGATGGCATATTAGCTGAGGCTCCAACAAAGGCAGGAGGTTCTGCGGAGACTGGGTTGTTCCAGTAGTCGTCTGGAGGGTCGGCAGATGGGCATGCGAGCAAGGTCTCGGGCACAATGCTAAAGCACTTACCAAGCGCGACCCCAAGCGGCCCAAAGGCCTTGTGGACATCATGATGGCGACAATACTTGATCACTAGCAGAAAGCAAAGGGTTCAAGCTCGACGGGCAGGATGCACAGCACCTGAGGGAGAGTGGAGAGGTGGTGGAAAGAATTGAGGAAAGAAGCTGGTGAAGAGTGGACGGGGATGTGGATGCAAATGGAGGAGTTGCTCGAAGCTCCAAGTCGCAGCGCCAATCAGCCTCGGGGGAATGAGCAGCCCACGATAAGCTCTTGGACGACGTCAACTACCAACAACGTCAATGGCTGCAGCTCCTCAGCAGACTACGCAACGCTTGAGAGAGATCGACTGTGAAGTAATGTCCTTTCAGCCGTTGATATATTTTCTCACGGGGAGGAATCGCATGAGAGGTGTTGCGTCGCTCCGCATACCTAGGCAATGGGTCCACTTACCCTCCACGCTTCCGAGCAAATGCCTCAAGCCTCGCCATTTTCTTCTGGCCTGCAGACCCGCCGGCCAGCCAATCACAGCTGAGGCGATTACCTACCTCGCCCATGGCAGCCACTTTCACCAATCGCTGTCGCAGTTTTGTTTTGTGTTCTATGTAGCAAGGGGATTATTACTACATCCTAGACAGTGTCTGAAGCCGTATAGGCCGGGCGACTGCGACCCGGTCAGGAAGACAACAGCTGTGTTCATCTACATCACACACATAGACAGTGTGCGGTCAAGAGAGGGCAACGTCAGGTCCAATCCGAGGCAAAAGACGTCTCGGCGCCATGATTCGCAGGATGAGTCCAACCGACCGCATCCGCTGCCGGATGACCACTCGGAAAGTCGCGCTCTTGTTGGCGTTGTTTTCGCAAGGCTGAGGCCCGGCTAAAGCTGCCCGAACAAAACTTTTGACCACAAGAAAATATCCACACCATTCATCTGCGCCTTCACAGCCGTGCATGTTCGTCGCCGCCAGATCCCATCCGACCGACGCTTGGAACCAACCGCGCTGACGGAGAAAATACCGAGACACCAACATGGGCAGCATTCGGCGCATCAAGACGAAGCGGCGCACCCGGTCCGTTTTGCGCTTTGGCAAGCACAGTCGTCCGCCAGCTAACTATAGTCCAGCGACCTCGATCAAGTCAAAGCCGACCTGAAGTCTCCCAGACATCTACGCCTTCATCAAAATACTAAAGCCTCCGAAGACCTTCCAGCTCTAGGTGCTTTCTATTGTATCGAGTGTGCCAAGTACTTTTCCGACAGTCATAACCTGAATGAGCATCGGAGGGGAAAAAATCACAAGAGACGGTAATATCAGATTCCGTGGGTCGATTGTCTGGTTCATCCTGACGCATATTCTAGGGTGCGCATGCTCAAGGAAGATGCCCATACTCAGAAGGTGGCAGACGCTGCCGTGGGTCTGGGCACAGGCGATCGACGGGCTCGGCTCGCAGAGAACGATGCCCAAGACGCTGTCCGTGACGAGGCCATGAAAGATGTCGAACGTTGAGGTCCGACGTCGGCCAAAACATAATCGCTTTTAAAACGACTGTCCAGCTAGCGACGCGATAGCGATGACCAACCACGTCGCTTTTCGACTGTAAAGGGTGCTCTTGATGTGGTGGGCGCACGCGGTCTCGCATATCAGCATCCTCACCGGCACGGCTCTACCTCACAGATGGTAGGCAGCTTCATTGATCGCCTCCAAAGAACGCCATAATCTTTTCGTATGCGTACCACTACTAGATTGTTAGTGACTACCTCGAAAGCAAGAGCAATAACGTACCTGGACAGCATTCACGATGAAAGCCCTGAAACTGCAGATGCCTACACCACGATAGAAACCTCCAATGCCAGAGCTCCGCCATACTTCCCGAGCAATGCCCAACGACGACTGTTCTCGATGAGCCGCCATGTCACTTCCGGGTAGGAGTCGTTGGCGCTCGACCGTCCAAGAAGGCTGTGTTTGCAGACGAGTCTTGATGACGTCTAGAGGATAGATGGACACCCATGTGATAACTCCGGCAATGCCTCCGCTGACTAGAATGTCGGCAGCGGTAGGAGAGATGAATGGATCGGCTTGCCTCGAGAGAAGCAGGCGCTTGGTCAGCTCGTATGACCAAAAATACCAACCATATCCGAACGAATCTCTAAATGCTGTGATTGTTCCTCCGTAGTAAAGCCCGCGTACACCACCATGCTTCCAAACATCCTTGAACACTTGGTACGAAGACCCCTGCCCATCGATAACGAGTTGAGCCCTGCATTTTACGAGCTCAGACGGAGCTGCGACCACGAACGTCGCCAGTCCTCCGATTGCTCCTGCGACCCAAATCTTGCTCAAGTCCACGCCAGCCAGCTTCGTATAGTCAAATATACTTGGATCCATCAAACTGAGAGAACGATTGAATGACAAGAACAAGATCGAGTTTAATGCACCATAACCAAGGACGGGAGCTGCTGCTCCTCTGAACAATGCTGTAAACTTCTTGATAGCATTCTCAGGCTCCCGAGCTCCAACATAAATGGCACCGTCTGTCCTGGCTTGTGCTATCACTTTCAGAACATCCAGACGATTCCCGATGAGGATCGAGACGGCACCGGAGAAATAGCCAGCCCAGAAGTCGGCTGACATGCTGACCAACCTGAACCAACCCCTTGAAGCCACGAAGCGAGATAGTTGCCCCTTCTAAATCATTTTCCGAACACCTGGGGATGGCAAATGCAGCAAATGTAGGTACTGGGGGTCCGTTTGTGTGCAGAATCTCGGCTGGTGGGGCCTCTCCGGTAACGGAGCCCCGTCACGTGAATGCGCGTTGGCTTGTCGCGTCCGCGTTCTCGAGCGCGACCGCCACTTCCTACAATTCAGATGCTCAATGGCCTCCCAACAGTGGGAATCTCTTCGGGTGCGTTCCTGACGTCTCTCAACGCTGCTGTATTCCCCTAAACATGTATGTATGACCAGTTCCATTCTGTGTTGGATGTTGATGCTCATCTCACCCTGTAGGATACGCACAAAGTTTATCTCGGTCGACCATGACAAAGAGAATGTTCCTCCTGCGAAAGCTGGCCGCCTCAGCGTCAACTCTCCGGCAGCACTCGATCGATTGATCAAGCCTTTCAAATGTCCAGGCTCAGCCAATGCTCGCAAGTCCAAGGGTGAGCCTGCCAGGAAGAGAAGAAAGGTTAATTATGCCGAAGAAAGTGCTGGCAATGAAGATACAAGTGGCGGCTTCAGTCTCGATCCAGAGAGTAGGGCTCTCAAGGACCGATACCCGGTGTTCAAGGTCAAAGACAAGGAATCCACTTTTCGTTCACGCTTCTCGGTACCGTTGATCAACAAGAACACTTTCGATCCGTCACGCCCCGCACCCAGTCTCGGAATGCGTCGAGGTGTTGGCTTCGTCAATAAGCCTTTGCATGATCCCAGCGGGGAGTTTGCGATTGTCTTGTACGACCCAACCATAGACGATAAGCCGCAGGACAGGTCAGAGGAGAAGAAAGCGGAAGATAAGCCAACCCTCGACACACCTCTCATGCATAAAAGCCTCGCCGAAATACTAGGTATCAAGAAGCAAATTGAAGGCGAGAGACCAAAGGTCCCCGTTGTCATTGACCCAAGACTGGCGAAAGTCCTTCGGCCCCATCAAGTCGAAGGTGTCAAGTTCTTGTACCGATGTACCACCGGCTTAGTGGATGAGAAAGCTAAAGGCTGCATCATGGCTGATGAGATGGGTCTTGGAAAGACTCTCCAGTGCATTACCCTGATGTGGACTTTACTTAAGCAATCCCCTGAAGCTGGCAAATCTACCATCCAGAAATGTATTATTGCGTGCCCAGCCAGTCTTGTCAAGAACTGGGCAAATGAGCTTGTCAAGTGGCTTGGAGAGGGAGCCATCACTCCCTTTGCCATTGACGGCAAGGCAACAAAGGAAGAACTGACCATGCAGCTCAAGCAATGGGCAATGGCCACAGGTCGGGCAGTCGCAAGGCCGGTTCTGATTGTCTCTTACGAGTCTTTGAGGTTGAACATCAATGAACTCAAAGATGTCAAGCTCGGACTGATGTTGTGTGACGAAGGCCACCGACTGAAGAATGCAGACAGTGAGACATACATGGCTTTGACCAGTCTGAATGTCGAACGTCGAGTCATTCTTTCTGGGACGCCCATACAGAACGATCTGACCGAGTATTACGCCTTGCTGGACTTCGCAAACCCTGGCTACCTAGGCACCAAGGCCGACTTTCGCAAGAGGTTCGAGCTGCCGATCCTTCGTGGTCGTGACGCCGCTGGATCAGATAGCGACAAGCAGAAGGGCGAACAAGCCAATGCTGAGCTTGGATCCCTGGTCAGGAAATTCATCATACGGAGAACGAACGACATTTTGTCGAAGTACTTGCCGGTCAAGTACGAGCATGTCGTTTTTTGCAACCTGGCCCCGTTCCAGAAAGACCTCTACAACCATTTCATTCAGAGCCCCGACATCAAGAGTCTTCTCAGAGGAAAGGGCAGTCAGCCGCTCAAAGCCATTGGTATCCTGAAGAAGCTGTGCAATCACCCGGATCTTTTGGACCTGGAAAAGGACCTGCCTGGCAGTGAGAAGTTCTGGCCCGAGGACTACGCACCCAAGGAAGCGCGGGGCCGGGACCGTGATGTCAAATCCTGGCATTCGGGGAAGTTTGCTGTCCTGGAACGTATGCTTGCTCGCATCAGACAGGATACGAATGACAAAATCGTGCTCATCAGCAACTATACCCAAACTCTGGATGTATTCGAGAAGCTGTGCAGGGCACGGAACTACGGATGCCTCCGTCTCGACGGTACCATGAATGTCAACAAGCGCCAGAAGCTGGTCGACAAGTTCAACAATCCTGATGGGGAAGAGTTTGTGTTCTTGCTCAGTAGCAAAGCAGGTGGATGTGGTATAAATCTGATCGGTGCCAATCGTCTCGTCCTCTTCGATCCTGACTGGAATCCTGCGGCCGACCAGCAGGCTCTTGCCCGTGTTTGGCGTGACGGCCAGAAGAAGGACTGTTTCGTTTACAGGTTCATGAGTACAGGCACCATCGAAGAGAAAGTGTTCCAACGTCAGTCTCACAAGCAGGCACTCTCGTCTACCGTGGTGGATTCGGCAGAAGATGTCGAGCGGCATTTTACCCTAGACTCCCTCCGAGAGCTATTCCAGTTCAAGCCTGATACCACGAGCGACACTCACGACACGTTCAAATGCAAACGGTGTAAACCAGACGGTACTCAAACAATCAAGGCGCCGGCGATGCTGTACGGTGACACGAGCTCCTGGAACCACTTTGTCAACTCTGGAGAGAAGGGACCATTGAACAGGATCCAAGATCTGCTGCTCCGACAGGAAACCACAGAAAATGCTGTAAGCGCAGTGTTCCAGTATATCAGTCACTAAGGAACGGTCAATGAACGGGGGTACTGGCGAGTTGTCTGCAAGCCGAGTGTCTGTTAGGCGGCATCGATTCGCGCGGTCGTTACTGGTTGTACAGAAATTTGGCGACCGAAGTCATAAATGGATGGTCAGGCTACAAGAAAATGACAGGAACGTAGGGATAGAACAATGCTCGCCGCAAAGGACATCTCCTTGACGGATGCAGTGGCTAAATCGAAATGCGATATACTCCGTACTGGAAGCGGCACTGAACGTAGTGTAGCTTCCGCCCATAAAGCCCATCGTCCTTCTAATTAGCCTGCCCGCCGAGCGTGTGCCAGTCATCTCAGGGCACAGCCCATTGGCACCGGGACTGGTGCCTTATGAGGTCAGCGGTCGCAGAAAACGGGAAGGTTCATTGAGCTGCACTGCGAAGCCTCCACTTCAGAACGGCACAACGACGCGTTTGTCCCCATTTCCCATCGCTACGACGAAAACAACTAGCTCGATCACTTGTCAACAACGGTCTGGGCCCTGTCGATTCTTCTCTGAATGCTCTTCTGCCGAAGAACACTGAGCTCACATCTTACTGGATCGCTTCGTCGCTGCACGGTTTCCGACAGTCGATAATGGTTTTGACCGCCCTCATCGCTCAATCGCCAAATCATCATGGATCCAGCAGTCCAGCGATTGCTCACTGACAAGCTCTACGACAAAAGAAAGCAAGGGGCTCTTGAGTATGGTCCAGCCGCTTGATGCATGTCTGTGCCCGTCGCTAATATCATCGAGGCTCGAGCGCTTTATCAGAGAGGCTAGTGCGGCCAAAGAATACGACAAGATCCGAAAGACGATCGACCAGCTATGCCACGACTATGCCTACGCCGTTCATCTACCACACGCCCGCAATGGAGGGCTCATTGGTCTGGCAGCTGCAGCAATTGCCTTGGGATCTGTACGTTCTGAGCCAGAGTGTTGCATACCCCGAATCGCTGACACCTTGCAACCAGGACGATGTAGCACGCTATCTGTCCGAAATAGTACCGCCAGTCCTGGCGTGCTTCACCGACCAAGATGCTCGTGTGCGCTATTACGCCTGCGAGGCAATGTACAACATCGCCAAAGTCGCAAAGGGAGAGATTTTGGTCTTCTTCAATGATATCTTCGACGCGCTATGCAAGGTCTGGCAGACACGGCCCACGACATATCGTTGCTAACTTCGATCAACAGCTCGCTGCTGACTCGGAACTCTCGGTGAAGAACGGCGCAGAGCTCTTGGACCGCCTGATCAAGGACATTGTTTCTGAGTCCGCCGCCTCTTATGTTTCAGTGTTGTGTTTCAACGAAGAGGGCGATCCAGTCGAACCTGACAGGGACAGCACCGATCTCCCCACCACCTTTTCTCTTGCAAGATTTATCCCTCTTCTCGAAGAGCGCATCCACGTCCTTAACCCGTTCACCCGAACCTTTTTGGTCTCATGGCTCACACTTCTTGATACCATTCCGGACTTGGAACTTGTACACTATTTACCAGCATTTCTCGGTGGGCTTTTCAAATTCCTCGGCGACCCGAATCGCGACGTCTATGTGGCAACACAAGGATTGCTCGAACGCTTCCTCAACGAGATTAAGATGATCGCAAAGATCAAGAAGGGCATTGCAGAAAGTCGCAGGAGTCGGGCGGGCAAGCGAAGGCCGGCCTCAGTCGCAGACAGTACCACTGCGGGGGGCAGTCAATCGAACGAAAACGCCATTGACGACTCAGAGTCGGGGACCGCGCTGGAAGAGCCCAATGAATCGGGAGAGAGCGATGGCGATTGGATACCAGGCCAGGATGTCCAAGTGGATCACGCACAGATCTTCGACATCTTGCTCAAGTTTGTGGACGTTTCCAACAGCAAAGAATCTGCACCTAACCTCCGCCTCGAAGGATTGTCAAGGCAGAAAGAAGAGGAGATTGGAATAGTCGCCCTGCGGTGGATTGACAGCTTTTTCGAGATCAGCCCAGAAGAGATTCTACAATTTGTGCCTCGTCTGCTGTTTCGGGTTTTGCCGGCCCTGTCTGCACAATCGGAGCAAGTCCGAACTACTGCCAGTAAGGTCAATAGGTCGCTGATGGATTACATTGTCACCTTCCAGGATCAGGACGACGTTCCTCGGGACAATCAGAGCGTTTCGGCTCCCAGCGATCTCATTAGAGCGACCACACGAGATGGAGAAGGCTCTGACAAGAGGCAGTCAGGTGGGACCTCAAAAAGTGCACCTTCTCAGGCAGAAGGTAGGAGTGAGAACTCTCCTGAATCGTCTGCTGAGCAAGACCAGTCGCCCCCAGAGGTCACTCCGAGGTCCACTGCGGCACCGTCACCGCAACCCATGGCTGATCTGGACTATGCTGCCGCGGTCAACTCGTTGACACTTCAATTCCTGAATGAACATGAGGAGACACGAGAGGCCGCGTTGACATGGTTGATCATGCTGCACCGAAAGGCACCGAAGAAAGTCCTTGCTTTCAATGACGGGACATTTCCAGCTTTGCTCAAAACGCTCTCTGACCCTGCAGAAGCCGTGGTCACTCGAGATCTTCAACTCCTCTCCCAGATTTCGAGGAACAGTGAAGATGGCTATTTCACTTCCTTTATGGTGGCTCTGCTCCAGTTATTCTCGACGGACCGCAAATTGTTGGAGATCCGAGGCAACCTGATTATTCGTCAGCTCTGCATCAATCTGCAGCCCGAGCGGATATACAGAACGCTAGCGGACTGCATTGAGAAGGATGAAGACATTGAGTTTGCGAGCATAATGGTTCAAAACCTCAACAACAACCTCATCACTGCGCCCGAACTGGCCGAGCTGCGGAAACGGCTTCGAAACCCGGACAGCAGAGAAGGACAGATGTTCTTCGTGGCTCTCTTCCGTGCTTGGTGCCACAATGCCGTGGCCACATTCTCCTTGTGTCTTCTGGCGCAGGCATACGAACAGGCGTACAATCTGTTGCAGATATTCGCGGATCTGGAAATGACCGTCAACATGCTCATACAAATCGACAAGTTGGTGCAGCTGCTGGAAAGTCCTGTCTTCACGTGTAAGTTCCGCTCTACCAGTCAGACCTTGCAACTTACACTCTGATCTCCACGTCCTCCACTTTAAATCCAAGACTGACAAGTGACAGACTTGCGCCTACAACTCCTTGAACCCGACCGCTATCCCTACCTCTACAAATGCCTCTACGGCCTGCTCATGCTGCTCCCTCAATCTTCCGCCTTTGGAGCGCTGAAGAACCGGCTTAACAGCGTCTCAGCTATCGGCCTGTTACACACTCCACCTTCAGCACCGACCCCAAGACAGTCGGCGGTGGGCGGTTTATCTACTTCGTCTCTGCCAACAACGACGACTGGTGCCCTCAACAGCACAGTGACCTCACGCTTGCGAACTCGAGATGCTGCTTCATCCACAGCTAGCGATCTGAGGTGGCCGGAATTGCTCGAAAAGTTCAAACAGACTCAAGAACGCGCAAGGCGAAGGAATGAGAGGCTCCTCCGTGGCGATGTCGATCCCGAGACACCTGCCTCGGCGGTCGTGGAAAATGGAGGGCGAACTAGTCGTGCCAGCCTTCGGTCTGCCGGTGCTGGAGAAGCCGAAGGCTTGCGTGTAGGGAGTCGATTGCAGGGTGGTCTCGGGAGGTCGCTGGCGCCAGGGGTGGGATCAAGTCTAGTCAAGGCAGGGAGTGGCGCGTCCTTAGGCGGACCCGGTGGAGCAGGTGCTGCTGGGCCACTGGCAAGGACGGCCGCGGGTACAGATGACAGAGCTGGTGCGCACAAAAGGGGCCATAGTCTTGCTGGCTTTGGCAAGTTTGCGAGTGGGATTGCTAGGGCCGGAGGGAGTAAGGATCGAGATAAGAAGAAATAAGGTGAAGCGAGTGCAGATGAACAAGCTCGAAGGCTCTTCACACCCGGGTTCTGTGGTTGGTCATGGTTTGGGCCAAGCTGGCATTGGCGTCCCTACGTTCTGAGTCGGTCAGGTTCGAATGGTGAAGACGGTCTGGTGGGAAGGCATAGCACGGGAGTGTTGGTACACACGATCCGGATTCAGTCCTTGAGAATGTATTTCAAACCAGTCTGAATATGATGCATGCTAGTTTGTTTGATCCCCGACGATCAGAGCAAGCAGGCAGTCATCAGTTAATCCCATGCCCGGGCTGCTCGTATGTGGATGCTAAAGCGTTTCTTGACGGCGCTGGGGGCCACGCAGAACAAGGGGACTCCCAGTGGATGGTCCGCTACATAAGTCCCTTACGTGCCTGCCAGCTCTTTTCCTCGGCAGAATCTGGATTGTCAGCCTTGTCCCTTGATGAGATCGCAGAACCCCAGAACGAGGACAAGGCTTACAGTCTGTGAGGCATTCTCAGCGTCTTCATGCTTCTCAAGGTCCTCTAGAGACGTCTGCAACGGCAGTCCACCATAGTCTCACGTGCCGAGAGGCACCTATTCCATCATCCTCGAGATCTTCCCACAGACATTGGGCACAGTATTGTAAGTTCTGTATCTTGGTCGTGTTCGTGCACGGCTAGGTCTCTTCCTTTTTTCCCCCGATCCCCGAACCTTCATCTCTTCGTAGGCTTCACCCTTCCTTTGCTTGATTCCTGCCTTGCCTTCACCTTTCTTCCTGCCGGACCTTTACTTCCAACTCTGCCTGATATTTGGCTTCATCTCTACACTGGTCTCCATCCTCGCCTCTTCATGCGTGCATATCTTGCATGGCCTGTTTTGGACATGCCCCAATACCCGCTTCCTTATTCCCATCGAAATACTATAAGATAACGAGGCTGCAAGGCTGATGTGTATTGTCGGCTTACACAAAACCTGCAGCAGTGTCGGTAAGGCGTTCTGTTGCAGGATTTTAATGCTATGCGGACAGAGGTGCAGGCTCGTCATTCGAGTGCTTCATCGAGTGCTCAGTCAAGTACTTCATCGACTGCTTGACCGAGTGCTCCCTTCGACAGCAACTCCGGCCATGTTTCCCCAAGGCCTCTCAGCTATCCAGGTCTCTCCGCCTTGTGAGCATCTCTGACGTCCCACGCATGGCAGTGATAGCGACGGCAAGCTTCCACTCCTCATCTTTCTTTGTTTGGAAGCGTCCCTTCACCACAAATACCCTCAAGATATCTACCGGTATCGGGTACAAGGAGCAGCGGAGTCTTCGCGTAGGCGGAGCATGGAAGGGCACATTTGAGTGACTCGTCGTCTTACATGTCCGCCACGCAGGAGCCAGGCTTTCGATCAGCCCTCGATGATCCGCAATCAAAGACTCGTTCGATTGACGACAGGCTCGACCTGTCTTACGACAAGATTGCAAGGTGTCGATATGAAGACTCCTTTCAGCCAGTCCCATGATACAATGGTGCTCGTTGTCACGAACCAGAGAGTAACCACATAATTGAACCATGTATAGAACCAGGCGAGGCATGCTCTGCCCCTGAGAGGGGACCTGAGTGAGGGTTCAGACTTCCATTGCATGGACCACAGTAGGAGTGGGCCCAGAGCTGTAATCCAGTCGACACTTGCATGGCATGGCAATGGATCACCGTGATCGCACTGTGCTGTACATACTCGCGGAGGCTATAGAGAGTCATTGTGTCGAGGACGTAGAACACGAGTACCTTTCGTAGGGGTCCTATGCCGTTGCACTCGCCTGTGCAATGGCACGCTGAGGTACTCACTGAAGTGCACGGTTCAATAACTCCGCCGCTACGTTCCGTAGGATGAGACTGCTTTGGATTCACAGTAGATGCTTCTGCTCGAGAAACTCGATCAGTCCGGCACGCACGCCCTCGGGACTGGGTTTCGCGGCGCAGACATCCGCATCAAAGCCGTACTTGGCTCTGAGATGGTCGCGGGTCGTCGGCCCGATCGTCACGATGATATACCGCTGATATTGAGATTCCGCCGAGGTTTTTGAAGTGGTGTCGCAAGACTTGTCGTCCGCCCATCGCCGCCTGGCCAGGGCTGTCAAATTCTTCTCCTCGTCGATCAAACCCAACGCCCGAAGCATCGACTCACAGCCCTGCGGGCTGAATACCACCACGACCAGCACTTTTCGCGCCTCAGATTTGAAGAAGGACAACCTCCTACGCAGGTCCTCTGCTACGGACTCCATGACCGTCGTGATATACACCTCGACTTCGTCAACTTGAATTCTCTCCTCGGGTGGGAGCCTGCCGTCTTTGTCCATCAGCGTCTTGGGGATAACGTCCCTTCTTTGCTCGCCAACGAGGAAAAGGAGAGGTTTCTTCCTGAGGCGCGGGTCGTCTTTGTCGACGCGTTCCCCCCGCGACGATCCCAACAGCGGGGTGAATGGTAGTCGCGGCGCCTCGTAAAAGGTGTACGACCTTTGGGATTGTAACGTGTTGTAATGTGCAAGGATGTACTGAGCCAGCTTGTCCCCATTGCCTGTATGTTCGCCGAAGACGGAGGGGCGGAGACGTGCGAATTGCGACGACGGTACGGCCGCCGACTCGGTAATGAGGGTGTTTAGGGCCCGTGATGTGGTTGGGCCGACTGTGTAGAGCGGGAATGTGAAGTCATCGTCGATGAGAGGGCGCAAAGCATCGGCGCCTGAGCCTGCGCCTGTGCGGTTTCGGGGTTCGGGCGCACCTTTCGAGAACACGTTTCGAGTCAGTACTCCCTCCCATGCACATGACTGTGTACGTAGCTGGGGTTCAGGGGAACAGACCATACCACTATCTGAGTCTTGAGTTGTAGCAGCATTTGTCTGCGGTTGCTGCTCTGTTCCCCCCTCGACCCTCTTGACGACGTCCGCCCACGCCTCCACCGCCCGCTGACTAGTGAAGATCATTCCACCATACTGTTCACTTAGTCGCCCACCGCTCAACAGCCCCACTAGTCTCGCCAAGTTCTCGCCGCTAGGCCGGTGCTCGAGCACGGGGACAAACTCTGGCAAAAAGACGGGAATGGACCCTTCCGCGCCATCGGCACCTTTGCCGCTGCAGATGTCGGAAAAGTACTCCTCATAAGCGTCATGTGGTTGGGACCTGGTCTTGAGGAAGAGTACGGGGAGAGTCAACGGTGAAGGTGTCATGGTCAGGAACGTAGGCGAGGCGGAAGATGGCGAGCTAGGGGTTTGAATGAAACGCGGAGAGGTCCAAGTGAAGCGAGGATGGTTGACTACATTCGCGGAATCGCTGCAGAGCTAGCCGGTCAGACGTCGATCTGATCTACATACGGAAGTCACAGGGACTCCAAGATCAGGTTGGCTCGTTTCTTAGCCAAAAGTGCAGGTCACGGGGGGTGATCAGTTCTGGATTTTCGAGTGAGGTGGGTGTCAATCCAAAACACCTCGAGCGTCGGGTAGCCAGTTCCGCTGGCCGAGCCCGCAGGCCGGAGGGGCGCAAGCCGACTCGCGGGCTAGCGGTCTTGGACCGTGTACGAGTACGGAGTATGGGAATTCCACAAACGTTGACACAGTTTGCATACCCCTGATTCCCGATCAACTTGCTGTACGTCGGTCTAGACTTTACCGACCGTGTCTCGAATGTGGGGAGGAGGTGAAGAAGAGGTGACGAAGTAATGAAATCGATCCGGCCCCCACGAGGCTGTGATTGGAGATCGGCAACACTGCCGGTGTCTTATCTACTAGTGGTTGCGTGGGGAGCAAACCCTCTTGAGGAATGCCCCCCTGTTGACCTCCCGTCTGCGAGTGATACTATCGCAAGAGAAGGCGATCAAACGAGCAAATAGTGGGTGCGCCTAGCTGAACTATGGCCGTACAATTCCCTTCTCCGCGCTTGGACCGGTGGACTTTGACCATGCCCAGTGCACACGAAGCAGCTTGTCTCACAGTGAAAGACGGAGAATGTCAGGAGAATTCTTGTAAGCGGGCCGTTGATGACACGCTCGCATCCTCGCCGCACAAATCCGCAAAGGACAGGAGCCTTTCTGAATTGTTGAGCACCGCGTGAGCAGTTTCAGAAACACCAGCGAGATTCCGCGCGGTTTGTACGAGTCATTGAGAGGCTTGTACCGGCCTGCAGGCAGCCTTGCGGTTCCGCCATGGTTTCTATCTCTGGACGAATCCCTTGGCTCGACAGTTCCCAAATGGCTTGACACTTGCACTGATAAAGCAGAATATGTCAACCCCTTCCGTTCTGGACCGCCACATCGTTGATGAACGAGTTGGTCCCAGCACACGTCAAACTCGTAGCCTGTGATTGACGATCTCACTCGACCTGCGGACCATTTGGACTTTGGTGCCCATCCCATGACCCTCGACCCCTGACGGACAACGTATGCCTGGTTCGGAAGCCAGGCCCAGCAGGTAGGAAGTACACCACAGGTCCAGAGCGACCGGCATCAGAACCGCCTCACTGCGCGCTGGCGAGTGTTTCTGGCTGCATGGCGAAAACAAGGTCTGCTGCGGTGACGTTGCCAGTAATCCCCCACATGAATAAAAAGCCCTCGCCTGTAGGACAAGATGGCGGACAGTGGTAGGCCACTGGCTGCGAGAGAGGTGGCCAGACCTTGCACAGCCGGATGATTCTGACAGGTCACACAACAGCAGGAAGGACGGCTGCCTTTCCACGGTGGAGCATGAGAAGGCAGTAGAACGATTCCTCAAACGGTCCTCCAACTTCGGCAGAACGTCAAAGTAGCACATCCCAGAGAACGAGGCGGAAAGGGTGTGCTGAGGGATGTTTGTGAGGCGCGGAAGCCTTCAGCCGAGATGAAATGTTTGATCACCTCACTATGGAATCGAAGGTGGGTGGTCGAGGTAGAATAGAGAGGTGGCTGTTGCTGGGCTGGCTATCACTCTTCAACGGGAGTGATAGCCATCGAGTTTTATCAAGTGTGACGCCCTCGTCAAATGCTGTGTGTGTCTTCGCTCCTGTGGAAGGGGGGCCAGAAAAGATGGACTCGGATTTGTTTGTGCCCATGCATGTCTCAATTTGGCTCTCCGGCGGTAGCAAACATCATGTCCCCTGCGCTTGCGCTTCTGCGCAGTCTCGCGAAATGCTGGCCCGAGGACAGGCCCAGTGCAGAAAATCCAAACGTGGGTTGAATGAGCGTTTGGTGTGTGGCATTGCTGAGCCTCGGTAGCACCGCAGCTGTCATATTGACCTTGAGTGAGGTCGGCAGCCACTCAGCATGACGGCGCGTTGGAACCCCTGTGGGCAAGCCTGGCACCGTCGACGAACTGGGCGACGTACCCAAAAGGGCTTGGCTCAGCTGTTTTGAGCCAGCGCATGAAACAGAGTATAAGCGTGGATCTGATGTTTGCTGCAGGCCGGCGTTTCAAATTACCCGTCTCAGCAAGCTTCGTAGTGTGGCCCTACCAGGCTCGGCTGTTGCCTCGAATTGATAATTTTGGTACGTGCACCTGGAACATTTGGAGATTTCCGAACAGAACTGGCAGGCTTCAGTCCTCCTGCAACAAGGCGACGCATGGGGAAATATGCGGCATGACGGACGTCGTCCTGTTTGGCGTGGGCAGAGTTCCACAGATTAACCAGCCACGAGGTGCCCTTGCTCAAGACGGTAACACGCATACCATGTCAAACTCACTAACCTTCTTGTTGCGTTCCATGCACGGGCATATTTGACTTCAGGCTCGATGAAGCCGTCGCGGGACGAATCCCGTCATCGTTTTCCTGACGCGCCGAAGGTCCGAATTTGAAAAGCATCTTGGACAGATGCCCAACTTGAAGCGCGGGTCACCGTGTTGCTGCAATTGAACCGTATGTGGATCGAGGCCATGTTTGCTCTCCTCCTCCTCCGCCTAGATTCTGAGCCTCATCTGCGATATATAGAACATGCTCGGGGCAACTTCACACTGTCAAGTCTGTGACACTCACTCGCTGTGCTCACGACTCGTCCCATCTTGCACATACATTTCGGGCTGTTTCATTGACTCTGTTTTCTCAACGCTAGCATGCCTACCAGACAACCCGTCGGACCGAGGGCCGCAAAGGATGACTTCATGAAAGCGCTGGGCTTAAATACGAGCGACCCGCGTCATGAAGGATACTACAAGGCCATGCGAGTATGTCGACCCAGAAACCAACATCTCATCCCGCGGTTCAAAGGCTGATCGGGCACAGGAGGAAGCCATTGTCGTATACAACCGACTGAACGCAGATCGCTCTAACCTGATAGACGACAAGCGGAACGACTCGTCAATAACAACACCCTTCTTTTGGCACCACATTCGACAAGACCGCCGCCGACAAGCCATCATTGACACTTGGCAACAAGCGAAGCCAGGCACCGTCGCCCGAACGCTATTCGACCAAGGCGCCACCACCGGCGAACACGCTCCGAATTGGGTGACCTTGTGGCTCTTGTACAGTGTATTTCGGTCTCGAGATATCCGAAACAACCGGAATCGTCGGGCCGGCGAAGGAAGTAGTACCGCAGGTAAGCACGTTGGCCACCCTGCAAATGTCGAAGCTGAATTGAAACCAATTGTGACTCTCCAGGCCATGGCAGCTCGAGTTCAGGCGACTCGCAGATATTCGACCCTGCACGAGACCAGTTCGTGCGCCGATGAGCAGACGTGTGGTCGGTGGACGCTGTTATTTGTATGATGTGTACGATTGGTGTTCGATTCCATGTCAGGCTGCTGGACAGAATATTTTAATGGTGCTTAATCTTCCTCTTCGTCGTCGTCCTTTGACTTGCCCCTGTTTCCGTTCTTCCGTTCTTTCCTCAGCGCCTCAACGACGGAGTCATCATGCTCGTCCTTAGACTCGTCCCATTGCACGTCGTACTCGGCGGCCACTGCCTTGACTTCCTTTCTGATGGCGTTCCCCTCTTCGATTAGCGCTTCCCACTTCCGGATGTCAAAACCCTTGAGCTCGTACAGGCGGCTCTGACGACGGCTTACGGTAAGGTTCAGCGCAGAGCGATATGAAACCTCCCGATTATGGTACAAAAACCACAAATAACCACCAATGAGCGTGCTGAGCCCGACAAGGTACGTGACGGGCTCCATGACGTCCCAACCAAGATCCGTCTCGAACGTGAGCCGATATACCAAGTACCAATAGCCGATAAGCAGCCCGCAGCCGCTCATGGCTATTCTCTGCCCGCTTCGATGCGCAGCATCATCGCATTCTTGTTTGATTGCAGCCAGGTCGGCGATTTTGCGCGAGGTTCTGCGCAACCTCTGACGCAGATAGAAGGTCCTGTCATTGAATGAGGGCACAGCGACCTTGATGGTCTTCGGACTCCCCTCAATCTCGACTTCGAATTCTTTGGCCCTTGCAGCGTCTCTGATGAAGTCTCCGATTTCAGTGGAGGCACTCCATCGAACGAACTCACCCTCGTCTTCTCCAGTGCCTTCTCTGCCGGCTCCGCTATAGCTCTGGACCCCGCCATCACCGAGCGGTCTCGCATTTTGGCCTTTCTCCTGTTCTTCAGGTGTCTTCTCTTGTTCTTCGGGTGTCTGACTTTTCGGCTTAATCTCGTCATCTTTCGCTTCCATTGCACGAAACGATATGCTAGGGACTCTGTTTTCCCCTTTCTCGTTGGTCATGGTCGGCAGCTCTGCCTGGATCAACCGTTCCAGGTAAGAGAGTGGCTGCTGAGGATGTATGAGTAAGGCAAGGGGGGCGATGTCCTTCCTGTCATCGTTGTGGTCGTTTGTAGTCAAAGGCAAAACCAGCTTGAGAAGTCTGGACGGGGTAGTTAGCAACTTCCCTGCGGCTAAGTCAGCAAGCGCGTCCGGAATCCAGGTAGATCACCACCCACCCTTTGTCATAGCTCCTGCGGAGCGCTGTCTACGGACAGGGGCCACGTCCACACCCTGTCGATGCCATGGCGCCCGCTGTTGCTTCTCCTGGTCTTCAGCCACCGCAGTGTCAAACTCTGAAAGGGCTTCATCGACCCCTTGCTGGTTGAGGTCTTTGGCCCGTTGTTCGTAGGAGACACTTCTGAAGACATGTGAGACGGAGCTCACGGTGCCCAAAGTTGATGGCTTCCGAACATCGGCCCTATGTTTTTGAGAGAAGGTATGGTAATAGTCGGTCGCCGGCCTGAATGGTTTCAGTGGCCCAAGTCGCGCTCGGCTCAACACTGTAACCCTCATGTTGGACGCGTTTCTTTGTTGTTATACGGATGCTGACATGGCGGCAGCCATGTCTGCAGAGGCTTGCAGAGTTCTCAGTCAACTGAGACTTGATTGAGCGAGGGCGGTGTGGTTTCATTGCAGATTCGTGTTTCGACCTGATGGAAACCTGGGAAGAGCAGAGACGTCATCGCGTGAACCGATCTTCACCTTTAAGCAGGCACAAGCCACAGCCGGAATAATTACCGCCCTATCACTCCGAGCCACCAGCCGATCAGAGGCGACGCTAGTGAGCCAGGGCCTTTTCTCGGTGCGCCTATTCGACCCCCGTCAAGCCTAAGAAAGCCCCAACATCTACCCGAGTGCGCAGGAAGGTCGAGCTCACCGAAACCCCGTTTGTGCAAGAAGATACTCGTGATTTCGCTGTTCTAAATCTAGGATGAAAAGCATTCACACATCCTTCCCGGTCATAACTTGGTCATGCTTGCTTTCTCTGAAAGCTCTCCTCCCACACTTCAAGCCGCTATGCTTCGAACGGAGAACGCAACATGGCTCAGAAAACCACACAGTTGCCTGCTGAGAGAACTCTTTATCTAACCACGGCGTGGCCGTAATGGGAATGCTTAATCGTGTCATCATGAATCATGGGAAATAGGAAAGGGCCTCCAAAAGTCATGGGGTCGTGAGTCGTAAAGTCGTACAAAGTGTCTGGGGTGGGAGCGATGCAGCGTAGACGATGGGATCGCCTGATGAGCAGAAGAGGACTTTTAGGGTTCCTCGACACGAGCCTAGTAGCGTGGCATGTGTCGGCTGCTGTAGTGGCTCAGATCCGAGGAGTACACAGGACGGCGTGAAGTCGATGTGCGCAGAGGCTCGATGAGGCGAGACTGGCCCCAATCCGGGCTGCTTCCGCCACTCCTGCTTCCAGCGCTGTCGGAGTCACCATATCGGTATTCTGTTCGAGCGTTGTCCGTTGCACTCCTGCGGCTATGGCGGCCAGAGCCAACGGGCACGGGGTTGCCCTGAATTACACCTCCGTGGGCGAATCCCGTCGGATACATGCCATCATTGGCAGAGAAGTTCCGGCAGATGTTGAATGCAATCAACGCAGCGTTCTCCTTTGCCGAGGACTCCGAGGAGTGATGCGTGGGGGTTTGATATTCACGGTTGTTCACCCTGACAACACACCGATATCCAGACGAACTATAGGATATTTGGTAAGCAGGTTCGGGCCATCGCCGGCGCTGACAGAGACCTGAGGACCATACGTCAGTGTCTGAGAAGAGGACGGACGAGCGAAATCCGAGGAGAATGAGGTTCAGCGGCCCCGGGAGTTCCACGGAGACCCGGTCAGTTTGTTCGAAGAGGCATCTGCAAGGCTGGCACGCCCCTGAACGACCAATATGGCGTTCAATGCAGAGCAACAGTTTAACAGGACAGGGAACATAGGCCGGGAGCAAAGGGCAAGCCGGGTATCGCACCCAAAACAGCAGAATGAAGCGTTGGAGGAGACATACTGGCCAGATAGACGGTGTGTAGCATGTCTGCGTTCGACCGAGTGCTCCAGGTGCCTTGATGCCCAATGTATCGTGCATCCAATTGCGGAACGTAAAAGCAGGAAAACCACCAAACAGGTCAGAACGTCGACGACGACACAAACTTATCAACCAGTATCAGCTCCTCCCAAAAATGTTGCCTGGGCCAAAGAACTTGTGGGTTCCGTAGGGCAGATTTTGTCAGGTAGTAGTAAAATTGATATCATCGATATAGTTGGACCTTTTTACAGGTGAGCCGTACTGGAAATTCCACCCATATTTCATGCCTCGACAGCAGTGAGACCCGCACTGACAGCACAGCAAGCGCGAAGAGAGCGGCATTGCGTGGGGCATGCAAAAGAATTCCACAGTGGCCAAAAAACCTTGAGTGAGCGGCTGGGTATTGGTCGATCTCTGGGGGATAGCATTTTCATGCTCTTCTGCCATCGTAATGTCTTGATGTGTTGGCATACCTTTCGACCAGTTAATGGAACGTCGACGTCGGGGCCGTTCTTAGCATCATCCCTTTCGTCTGGGGCTCATGCAGATCCAGACACAGGCCTTGATTGGCGAGTGGCCGTCTTCATGATTCCCCGCGCAGCCCATCGAATGATGGTCGAACCTTGGCACGAGCACTCGTGGCTCGCCCTGCTCACGGTTTCTGGCAGCTTCTCCGCTTACATGGGTGACTGGTGAGGCTTGCATAGAATGGCTGTGTACGAGTACAAGCCCTAAATGCCAGGACGGAGATCTTTTGGCATCTGGCTGGCGATCTTCCAGTTTGACGCAATCGCACTGGCATGTGGAGATCCATAAATGATGCAGACGTTAACCTCGGTCAAGCGGTTCATCTGATTCCAAGCCTGGGACCGTTCAGGAAGCTTCGCCTCTCATTGATAGGCAGGTTAAGCGCGACGAGGGCATCAAACATAGAAGAGGTATTTGCAGGTGTGGTAGGGATCCGGTGCCGTCCCTACGGTGGAAGGTCAAACTCAGAGTTACGCCATCTGAACTGTGTTCGGTTGAATGCTTGGGTCTAGAGAGCTCACGGCCACTCAAGTTCACGAACCGTTGCAGGTTCGGGATCGAACGCGGCCTGGGAGATGCAGCTCAACGCATGGCCCGCAGAGCATGTATTGAGCCATTTCCCGCACTTAACTCGTAAAGCTCCGATGCATGAATGCGTTGTCACTAAAATGCAGGTTACCATACATCCAGATAGGCCTTCTTGTTGGGCGAGCCTGCATCGCAAGTTCGGCACAGCGTCAAATCGTGGCCCTTCTCAGGTCGCCAGGGAAGTGAGCTTTGAACATCCATTGGAGGGACAGGGAAGAGGCTCAATGCCGACCGTCTTCGAATTCTCGCTCCAGCAAGCGACAAATCACCATCGTCGCCTTATGCGTTCGAATGCTCCACAGAGGGCGATCGAGTAGTCGGAAATGCATTTCAACACGATCCAAACGTCCACGCAGGTCTAGGTGGAAGGCTAGCCCTGGTCTTTGGCATGTTTGTGATGAATCACCAGTGCACCAAAGGCGTCACTGATAGCCCAGAGTCTAACAACTCCAACGAAAGTTTGCGGCTGCAGGCAATGGAAGTTGTTGGAACGTTGGGTAGATCTCGTAGACCTAGCTTGCCACCTTGCTCCGGCTCCGTCGTCCCCACGGACCCCGTCTCCGCGTCTCTTTCCACAACGGTCAGCGCCCAGAAGTAGGAGCCCGTGATCGAACGTGAGACGACCGAATACACTTAGCTCCTGGGTGGTTGGAACAGCTGTATTGAAGGCACCGACAAGTTCGTGAGGCGGTGATAGACGGGGACAATTGAAGAGTAAAGCAAAGAGTTGGTGAGCCTGAGGCGAACAGCTCCCTCTATCTTATCATACGCGACTATTTCTCTGCTCCAGTGGGCATGGTCTCGCGGGCTGGCATCTGAAGACATAAGTGACGAACAGAGTACAGCAGTGGCAGAATTCAGGACAACATTGACGCACGGGTCGCAATTCGCCAGATCCCTTGTCAAACCAGGATGAAGAGTACTCTTTGCTATTCAAGACTTGCCCTGCCCTCCATCTCATCCAGCCCTGTCGAAGTGTTACTGTACGGCCTCAACGTTCAGAGGTCTCTGCAGGAACCATTCCCTGATGGCCAGTGCGGCTTCGTGCGGGATGATATAGATCGGGTGGATCTTCTTTACTCTGGCGCCGGTATCGAAAATCTTACTGCCATTCTGCTCGCTGGGAACGTGGGCTTTGGAAACGTCCCAGGTGAATGCTGAGGTAAACGGGTGGTCGTCGTCATCGTCAGCCATGGCGTAGGTGTGAAGATGCTCAACTGTGCTGAGCCCGCACAGAGTGTAACAAGTATGGTAAGAATCTGGTCGTCTGAGAACTACGTTAGCGACTGCGGGATATGACTCCCGGACTACTTACTTTGATGGCTTGTCCCGGAGCCCGCCCTCATTCGCCTGACAACAGCATAGAATGTATCTTGCGAGACCCTCGGTGCTATAAAGGTTCTCGCCGGCACCAAGACTTTTGCTTCCAGGTGAATCACGAGGCCCACACACTGCTGCCTGTATCAGTGGCCAGCACGATCCAAGCCAGTGGCTGTAGCACCCGTCAACCAGCTTGTTTGTACGACCAGCAAGTCCGCCTTCTGGCGCATACTGCCTCGAAGACAGCCACCATATCAATGCATCAACGTCTAAGAACTTGTTGATAGCTTTGTCAGGCGGGCCGTACAAGCACAAGCACGCAAGCGCACAAAATGCGTAAGAGCCGTGGGCCTCGCCTCCTGGTGACGCTGCAATTCCACCCTCAAAGGTCTGGCATCGTGAGAGATACTCACCGAGTCCATCTCTGAACGTCTCCATCCCAGCGGCACGAGCTGGAGAATCTGGCGGGAGCGTAAGAGGGAGATTGAGCAATGAGATTGCGAGCAAGGCACAAAGAGCTCCTCGAGTGTCTTCTTCAGCGCCCTCGGATATCTGAAAACCACCATCTGCCTGTTTGAGGCGGCCGAGCCAGTGCCACATCTTTTCACGATCAACAAGTCCGTACGCTTCTTCTCCCCCGACCAAAGCAAGACTGAGCAGCGCGGCATAGGTTCCGGCCTGATGTGCATATTGTCCAAAGCCGCCTCCTATGCCCCCGTCGGGATGTTGCATTGAATAAAATGTCTTCACAACCCTGCTGGCATGATCAGTCCCCCTAAGCCAAACTGGTCCTGCTCGACATGTCGAAATGGCAGGATATAAGGGCGGAGAGTGGTTACCTTGATCTGAACACCGAAACATCTTCGCCAAGTAGATAGAGTCCTAGTAAGGCCCAATAGACCATCCAAGGACGACTGGCATCGAGGCCCACGAAGGGTGCCGGAAATTCAGCCAGGTTCTCATGTAGAAACTCGACATGTTTCTCTTTCTCCAAGTAGGGCAACCCAAAGTCGTTGAAGTCAAGTGGGCTGCGGGTTGGATCGTCCACTTCATTTAAGAGTGACAAGCACGCGTTGACGGTCTCGCTTTGGACAATGGACGTCTCTGTCTCGAGTGCGTCTAGTAATGGCGGTTCACGGCGATAGTAAAATGGTATCTCATATTCCACCTTGTCCGCAGCCGCCATCGTGATGGATGTTGAGGCCTGAAATTCTACGTTGTGCAGAGCGGGTGTCTCCCTCCGGGACACAAGGCCAACTGTTTCAGTGTATGCGGTTTGACAAAGGACGGCGTTGTCAAAGTAACAGCATTAAGCGTGTTACTATTGTTCTTGGATTCCACCGCAATGCAATGCGGAGCATACCACACGGGCTTTTTACGCGGCCGAGTCCGCTCGCATCGAAACACTACTTCCGCAAGGGGGAGATCCAGTTGTGAATGATTTCTCCTGTTAATAAGTCACATGGCACGGAGCTCATCGAAACATGCTCATCCGTGAATGTATTTGCTGGTGATGAGGATGAGGTTTGCGGACACTGGTAGGACTGCGCTTGAAACTCGCTTCTGGTGTTAAAGATCCCCCGGACTTCTTTTGGTGGCTGCTCTTCGTGCCCAGGAACCGCCGAGACCACCTGTGACCCCGAGACCCCTCGCGGGTACAACGGCGCGCCGATACATAACACCATCACCCATCCACGCGATCGTACCTTATTCCCAGCGAGCAAAGGGCGTCTACTCGGGCGCGTCGCAGCGCGTAAGTTGGAAAATGTATTCTGCTTTACGAATTGGCACGGATCTCTACAAACGTGCAATCCGGAAGATCGCCAGAGACTTTCATATTCGAGACGCGCAGCTCATCAATTGAGGTCATTCGCACACGGGGGTTTGCAGACACTGCCAGCCTCCCGGTTGGAACTGGAAATTCTCTTGGACGAACACTTTTCGGAGGCACTGAGCCCATGTCGCAGTCCCCGAGCCGCAAGATGCAAGGCACCGATGTCCTCCACCTCTCCGACAACTTGAAACGTCGGTCGGCTCGACTGACATCTTTTGGTGGCAGTTTCTCCTGTCCTGATTCTTTAATTGGAACTGCAGGTGCTTCAATAGCAGCAGCAGGCCGTGACTAGGGAAGTGGTCCGTGACGTCTACACCGCTCTTCCAACGACGTTCCCGACGCAGGGGTGGATAACCCCGTCTACGCTGTTCAGCCCGCAACGCTAGATAGCAATACCGAGCTTCCTGCAATGAGGCCATACTGTGGCCGCGTCGCGGAGCAGGGTCGACGATGAGGCTGTTGTAACACGGCATAAAATTGAAGATATGTATGACTGATGTGCCGCTTGGGAAGGGCGCAGCATTCGCGCTGAGATTCTCATCGTTGGGGCATGGGTTTTGCACCGGAGGACGCGATACGAGGAAAGAACTTGCCTCGATGGGGGTAGTGGTCAGCGCCATTCCAAGGTTGCTGGATTACTTGCATTAGCGGTGAGCTTGTCCGTTTTGTGGCGAAGTCTGCAAACTGCCCGGATCACGCAAGGTTTCCTGCAGACGTAAATCGACGGAACCTGTCAGGCCGCACACATTGTCCAGACCTCTGTCCCCTCGATCTCGAACACAGTATGGAGGATGCTGACTTCTGCCCTGCTAGTCGTGTCTGAGGCGGTGGCCTTTACCACTACTGCGTGCGTGTAGTACATCGACGGCCGAAGAATTAGGTCTACACAGTATGCTTTGGTGCTTTGCGGCCGCAGGGAGGCAACTGATGACCCCCAGTGATGGTTGCGACTGCCATTAGCAGTGGAAGCGTTGGAGATTTGAGCAGGGAAGCATTGGAGGCTTCAGTACGAGGTAGATAGCAGTAGCTTTGGACAAGAGCAGAACGTGGGATTGTTAACTTCCGTGCTGGCTGGGAGGGCGCAGTCACCAAAGTGCCCGACATGAAATTCACGATTCATCCCATTGATATGATGCTGCAATTCCTCCCAAACTCGTCAGAAGGGAGACTCATCTCTTCCGCTACGATTCTTAGCCTTGAACCCATCTTCCACTGCCATCGCTTCTTCTTAACGGCTCGTTACTGTTCAAAGTCCAAGTGGTAGTCAAGAACAAAAAGCCTCGAACCGATCCCGCGACCCCCACAACTCACGGATTCCTACTTAGGGCCGCGGCCAGTTGACCGCCCGGCCAAAGAGGAGGACGAATAACACCTGACCATCGCTCCAGGTACGGGACGGTACTTCTCGTGCTTGTGTCTCCAGATCCAAGACCGGCCTCCTTCCCAGATGAAAACATCTTTTGCCGGCCACCGCCACCATACCTCGTTCGGCCTCGTTCAGGTCTGCGGGAACTTTGGTTCTCACCAGTAAGCATCGAGCTTTCGGCCCTGGCATCGCACCATCGCACAAACCCACCGGCCACTCCCACACCACTTGGCTCCCACTCTCTTGCCCCCCCCGCCTAATTCGACGATCCGCATGCGCTGCTCACCGCCTCTTCTTACTCTCACTTTGCCCTCGCACCTGAGGCCCGCCCTCTTCGTCGAGCTCGTCCTGAGCGGTCACTCTCTGTAACTCTTGTCCTCTGTTTCTCTTTCCTCTGCATCTCTCTCTCGACAGCCATCCTGCCTCTTGCTTCACGAGGCTTGTGAGAGAATCAGCCAGGTCGTCCTCGAGCCGCTCGTGCTCCGAACCGGCTATCTGACCCACGAATCTGACGGTCCGAGTCTGACACATCCTTCACCATGGAGGGCAACCTCGCCTTGACTGGCGAGGATCTTACCTATGATCTCGACTCAAGAAGCGTCTCCTACTTCCGAAGTCACGCATGGCCGATGCAGATGGACCAGGTAGCTGCTACGCGGGCAGACCCTAGGAGGAACATCTCGCCAATTCAGACCACCAGCCATGGTCTGCGACAGACAACAATGGCAGAACATCCCATGATGGACACCTGGAGGTTCCAACACCAACAGCACCAACAGCATGTTCACCAACAGCATGCTCAACACCAACATACACATCAAAACCAGCAGCAGACGAATGTCGACTATACCACAGCACAACAACCATATGATATCCAGTTTGACGCTCAATTCCACGGCCTACCCTTACACCCCTCCCACATGGCCATGATGCCAGTCTCGCAAGCTCCAATTGCGTCCGGTCTGCCGCTGGAAACATCGTATCTCCCGCTCGACTCGGGCATCGACGGCATGCCCCAGAATTGGGCAGACTTGCAGAGTGAGCTGATGACTTATACGACGACAGATGTTGGGCTCGCTGTTTCCCCATACCAACAAATGACCAGCTCACCTACTGGATCTCACCTTGAAGTCCTGTCACAGCCGAGCTCCTGTGACGAACACGGATGGCACATTGTCGAGCCGCGGACCTCGTTCGAATCGTATGAGCGACATTACTTCGTTGACCCAAATCAGACAGTCCACAACCGGACCCTCTCGGAGTCGTCATACTCGGACCTCGAACCCCAAGGCCACGGCACTTTCATGTCCAATCTAGACGTTGGCGCCTCACAGGCCGTGTATTCACCGACCACACTGTCAGACAGCGACTACGAATACATGGGACATGCCCACCGCTTGTCAATAGATCAAGGTTCCGCTCCAACCATGAGCGTCAATCCATCCGCCCTTGTTCGCCCTATCCCTATTCCTCCCACCAAGTCCTCCGCACCCTCGGTACGTTCACCTGGCTCTCAAGGGTCAGCCGGCTCACCCGGTCGCAAAGCTTCCAAAAAGAGCCCAATCAGCGCCAAATCCACCGACAAGGTGATGAAGAAGTCGTTGCCAGGCGGGAAAATGGAAGGAGAGAAGCGTATTGGACGCAGGAAGGGACCTCTTCGGCCCGAACAGCGAAAACAAGCTAGCGAGATCCGGAAACTGAGAGCCTGCTTGCGATGCAAGTTCTTGAAGAAGACTTGCGACAAAGGTGAACCGTGTGCCGGGTGTCAACCATCACATGCCCGCCTGTGGCAAGTCCCGTGCACCCGTATCGACATCAAGGAAATTGGATATTTCTTGAAGGACTGGAAGTTCGACTACGAGCGACACATCTCGCTGGGCTTTTCTGTGGGCAACATCAAAGGCTTCTCTGACACGGAAAAGACGCTATTCATCACCCATGGGTACGGCCATATGCTCCCTGTCACTGCTCGAGAGGTATACGTCAGGGATGAGACATGTTTAAAGATGGACTGGATCGAAGCCAACTCCTGCTCTCCAGATGGCTTCGAAGTTGGCACGGCCAAGCTGTCAGCCGGCATGGAGGGCATCTCAACAACCATGCTCAGTGATTATCTGGATCGACACATTGACGGTACTGGCACGTTTGACAAGTTTGTGGACGACTATTTCGAGGGCACACCTTTCCTGTCACAGATGCTCAAGACCGCCTACCGCTTCTACTTCAAGACCGGCTCAAAGATCATCAAGAAGGCATTGAAGTTGATGTTGGCCTACAACTTGACGCTCCACATCACGATGGTTGAGGGCGTGCCAAGTGAGGAGTCGTTCGTGGGTAAGATCGAAGAGCAGACCTCGAAGTTCTTCGGCAAGACCATGGCTCCTGTGATGATCAACTTCCAGATCAAGTGTGCCATGGCGGACATGTGGCGTGAGTTGCACAAGGACGTCCTTGAAGAGCTGTCCAGTTTGTATTCGAGCGTGTACAGTGGTGACAAGCTCAAGAACTGGCCCACAATCTTCATTCTGGCATCGGTGCTGTTGGCCGTGTGGGAGTGCATGCAGTTCGACTGCCACTATCGCGTACCAGATGCTGCTGCCGTGGAGAAGTTCTGCAACGACATGGAGACTACTCCGGTGGGTGTTGTTGTTGGCCTTTTCCAGGCCATCTCCCAAAAACTCCCGTCTTTCCTGGAATGGGACACTTCCAAGCACCATACCCTGCTGGCATCAGACATGGATGTCTGCAGTACTATGACTGAAGTCCGAGAACATGTTACGAGATATGGTGAGTTTTGTCTCTTCTGACAATTAGTAGCGGGACTGACAGGTGGCGCAGAGAACTACTTACGAGGTCGACCTAATTCACGGTTCGACCGCAAAGACTTTGACTCGCTGTCAAACAAGTTCCTTTCGAAACTTGTGATCCGAGCCAACTAGAAGACGAGACGCATTATGGCTTATGATGAGAAAGTTGCCGTTGCAGAGCTAACGAGTTATTTGAAGTGTCTCACGATACCACGCACTGGCATAGCATTTGATTTGAAGCGAAGCGAATGAACGATTGATGAATGATCATGGCATTATGACGACGAACTCACTCAAGCTACATTTATATATACTCGGTGGAAGAAAAGCGGTCTCATGAGTTGGTGGAGCGAGTGGCTGTGAAACAACGCGGCATCTGTTTAGGGGCATCAGCGAGGACAAACTCATGCAGCGAGCGTTTTGGATGGCTTGAACCCGTTTCAGCCAGCTGTCTACCATTGTCATTTTGGGGCAACTCAACGGGCGGACAAGGCTGAAGCGATTATATAGACCGCAAAAAGGGTACAAAAGACGGTGGTCCTCAGGGCAAACAGTCGGCAACTGTCGGGGCATTCATTGTCACGCCTTTATCGAGGCCGGTGTGGATTTACGCTCTGTGGCAGTATGAGAAACGGGCATGTTGAGTAGGAATGAGCCAATGAGCATTATCATCTATCTACAAGCACTCGCGAATGGGGGTGCGCTACATTCATTCCGTGCTAATGCGAAGTCGTATGAGCGTCGTTCCACATCTTCACGTCCAGCTACCATGGCGCTAGTATTGAGGCCTCCGAAAAGGCGGCCAAGGTAAGGTGTCGGATCCTGGATCCGAACTTTGCTGCCACTTCTGACGTACAGGGAAGGCCCGCTAACCAGCTTTTCGAAGGAGCAGCATCCAACCAGCTGAACACTTGGTATTGCCTGCTTTAAACCTCTTGGTTTCGTTCTGGCAGCTTCCGGAAGATTCACCCGTCGTCCCGCCGGTGCTGCACCTTCTCGTTGCTCTTCGTCGCTGTGTGACTTGGCGCCGTGTCACCCAATCCGATTGCAACCCAACGACTGCGCATTAATCGCTGGCAAACGGTCGACCAAAGTTTCCCCGAGATTGAACTCTTCGACCTGTGCCACTCATCTAAAGCACTGCTTACAACAAATATCAGCATCACGCTTGCTACTCTTGCGGCACTTGCACAACCGGGCCCTCTTTTTTCGGAAGGTATTGAAGGCGCTAGACAGCAACTGCCACCCTTGCCGAGTCTCGTTAGGTGAAGGAACCAACAATTCGAACGTTCGACAAACCTTCGCATCATTCTTAAACGGCCCTTTTGTTTACCTTCTACTGGACCACAACCCGTTGAACTTGAGTGCACCTGTTGAACAATTGTTTTACTGCGAAGCTGATAGGGCTGCTCACGCCCTCCCTGACTGTCACTCGACGCCCCGCAAACGCATCCGTCCCTCCGACACAATTCATCGTTTGTTTAGCAGGACCATCCTCCAATCTCACCACCTCCCACTTGATCTGAGTCAGATCTCGACACCAATTTAGAGTGTGGTTGGCGAAATCCCTTTGCACCAACGCAATCCATCATGCCGTCAGCTACCGACAGCACTCCCAAGGCGGAATCACGGCTTCTGCTTATTTCAAATCGACTTCCTATCACCATCAAGCGCTCGCCAGAAGCGAAATATGACTTCTCCATGTCCTCGGGCGGCCTGGTCACCGGCCTCAGTGGTCTTGCCAAAAGCACCACATTCCAGTGGTATGGCTGGCCAGGGTTAGAGATCCCTGAAAACGAGTCCGACGACGTAGTCAAGCGACTGAAAGATGAGTTCAATGCAATCCCTGTTTTCGTGGACGATGAACTGGCCGACCGCCACTACAATGGCTTCTCAAGTAAGTCTCTGGCGTCTGACTTACTAGATCCGGCTAACGAAGTCCAGATTCGATTATGTGGCCGCTCTTCCACTATCATCCCGGCGAAATCACATTCGACGAATCGTCCTGGAATGCTTACGTTGAAGTCAACCGGCTATTCGCCCGCGCCATTGCCAAGGATGTCGAGGACGGCGACCTGGTTTGGGTCCATGATTATCACCTGATGCTTTTACCACAGATGCTCCGTGAAGAGATCGGCAACAGCAAGTCCAATGTCAAGATCGGCTTCTTTTTGCATACCCCATTCCCATCCAGCGAGATCTATCGAATTCTACCCGTCCGAAATGAGATTCTCCTGGGCGTTCTTCACTGTGACCTCATTGGTTTCCATACCTACGACTATGCACGACACTTCCTCAGCAGTTGTTCCCGAATACTGAACTTGACGACCACGCCCAATGGAGTAGAGTTTGAAGGCAAGATCGTCACGGTTGGTGCTTTTCCTATTGGCATTGACCCCGACAAGTTCACCGAGGGTCTGAAGAAGGAGAAGGTCCAGCAGCGGATTCAGGTCTTGGAGGAAAAGTTTAAAGGCGTCAAATTGATTGTCGGTGTGGACCGTCTCGATTACATCAAGGGCGTACCTCAGAAACTTCACGCTCTGGAAGTCTTCTTGACCGACCACCCGGAGTGGATTGGCAAAGTTGTCTTGGTCCAAGTCGCCGTGCCGAGCAGACAAGATGTAGAGGAGTACCAAAACCTTCGTGCTGTCGTCAACGAACTTGTCGGGAGAATCAATGGGAAATTCGGTAAGCAGTCATGCTCGTTTGAAGTCACGATTTGCTGATGATGTTGCAGGCACCATCGAATTCATGCCAATCCACTTCATGCACAAATCAGTCAATTTCGACGAGCTTCTTGCCTTGTATGCCGTCTCAGATGTGTGTCTCGTTTCCTCCACCCGTGACGGCATGAACTTGGTCTCTTTCGAGTACATCGCGTCGCAGGAGAAGCGGAAAGGCAGTCTCATCCTGTCGGAATTTGCTGGTGCTGCCCAAAGCTTGAACGGAAGTATATTGGTCAATCCTTGGAACACTGAAGAGCTCGCTGGTGCAATCCAAGAAGCGGTCACCATGAGCGCGGACCACCGGGCGATCAATTATGCCAAGCTGCATAAATACGTCACCAAGTACACCAGGTAAGATATTCACTGTTTCCAGAGATAAAGTCCTCGAGAGGTTGACATGAAGTCCTGCAGTGCATTTTGGGGACAGTCATTTGTCGCCGAGTTGACGAGAATATCTGCCCAAGGAGAGAAGAAGCTGAAGCTGAGACGGGCGTCCTTGGTCAAGGCTCCTTCGCAGCAAGCGACGTCTTCGACCACAGATGGCGAGCAATCAGACAGCAAGCAAGTTCCTCCACCTCCATCAAATGCCAAACCCGATGAAGCAGATGAGGGGCCTACGGCTTTCAGACAAGAGGATGGAGTGACGCCGGAAGGAGCCAAGAAAGAAAAGTCGGCGACGATATAAGTGTCACGGCTTGTGCAGAGCATGAAACTTCGACGGTTAAAGAGTAGTATTAGATCATAGAAGCATTGCAAGCCAGGCGAGGCACCTCCGCATAGACTGAGCAGTTTTAGAATCATAAAGATCCATGCTTGCAAGAGCCACCGAGTGTGTGATTCATCCTTAGCGTCTCAACATAATTGACCAAGGTAGGACAATCAGTAGATGGCTAACCTAGGCTCAGGTATAATTTCACTGGCGAGGTGCAGATCAAGGCGTGGCAACAGTAATGGTTGAAATGGTAAGTTTTTGTACAGGTCTTTCTCCTTTTCGATAGGTCTCTGGGTGGTCTTCGGTTGAGCTCGTTCATAGACGCCTTCCCCGTCAACTACTCTTGGTTATTTGTGACCCATCTTATGCATCTCGCGATGGTGTGTTAGATGTCCACCTGCGTTTTCCTCTCTCTCCGTGTCCCTCCATTGCTGCTCATCACCATTCACACACACACACAGTCTCTCTCTCTCTCTCTCTCTCTCCCAACACCACACATCGCTCTCCGTCTCTCGGGGATATCTATCTCTCCACTTCTCCCGCCTTAGACCGACTCCTCCTGATCCCTCGCACCCTTCTTCACTCCTTTCCTCGCCTTCTTGCTTCCATCTTTCCGGCCCTTCTGCCTCACCGCGATCTTCTTGACCTCGCCCTCGGTGCCTTTCCACCTCCCCGGCGCGCCGCCCACAACGCCACTCGTCCTCTCGTGGAGCGGCGTGCCAAACGGCGTGATGATCTCCCGCACCAGATAGGGCACGCCTAGCTCTTTGACCACGCCGTTCCGGTCGCGCGGCCGGTGTCGCTTGACGACGACCTGGCCCTTCGCGTCGCGCTGCTGGCGCCACGCCGGCGGGAACGCCCCGATCCGGATGACGTCGCCTTCGCGGAGGAGGTTGTGCTCATCGTGCACCAGCATGTGCGTGCTCCGCGTGTAGTATTTCTGGTACGCCGCGTGGAAGGTCAGGACGCGGCGCGTCGCCCGCACCGTCTTCTGCATGGTGCCTGTGCGGGTGACGGTGGCAATGTGGGTGGGCGAGGTGCTGAGGAAGGCGAGGTCCGAGTCCAAGAGGTTAGAGGGCAGGAGTGCGGCGTCGTAGGAAGAGGATGGGGGGGCTTGCGTCGCTGCAGAGAGCCGTGGAGATGAGGACGACCCCAGGTCTTCCGTGGGCGGTGTCCGGGAGGAAAGGATGCTGCCGTCGTTGTTGCTAGATTGTCCTAGGATGGTAGCATCCAGGCCCGCCGCGGAGCCGGAAGGGTGGTGGTCATTGATCGGTTGGGGCTGCTTGAGGAGGCGATGTGATGAAAATGTCCTTCGCGCGAGCGGTGCTCCATGGCGGTAAGCTAATGATCTCGTCCTCGAGCTTGTGCTGAGGGCAGACGAAGCCGTAGCCGTAGCCGCAGCGGTAGATGTGGTCTTCGTTTGTGCGCAGAGTAACTGCGGAGATGTTGCTGGTCTGGCGCGACATGCGCGGATGAGGATCGTGGCTGAGGAATTCATCTCCGCGGCCTGCGCATTGAGAATCTAGTCTGGGCTCGCTGATTGCGTGCTGAGTGACCTCGAAGGAGAGGCAAATTTTCCACAGAGTATGCGGTGACAGTAAATGGCTACAAAGTTGTGGAGTGTGCAGGAAGGAGCTCGAGGTGTTGGACATTCACCAAATTTCACGCCGCATTGAAATCCGAGTTGGAGTCTCTATGGTGAAGCTGACGAGCCGCAGTGCAACACTCACTCGCATGCCCACTTTGCTTGCGTCGTTCGATTGCGGATCCGGTGTCTACGGTAATGCTACAATGTTCCCTCTTTTAACCTCTGTAAAGGCATCTTTTCAGGTGTGTGCCATTATCCGCCGCCGCCCAACGCCAGAGCTATGCTGTTTGACGAAGCACCATCATGTCTTTGCCCGCCACTAAGAGGCCCAGACATCCTTGCCAACACCTTCTATCCAGTGGCCCAGATCGTTGACATTGCCGCCCCACTCCTTAAGCCGGTCGAGCATACCCTCGATCTGAGTCCGCTCCAATACTTTAGGCTGCACCCAGTTGATCCTTGCAACTTCGGCAACCTGGTCGATCTTGCCTCGGACCAAGCCCAAGCTCAAAGCCTTCATGATCAAGTGCTCGATCTCGTCTGGCTTCACTTTGGTCTCCTGGCTGATAGTCTTGAATGTCATTGCACGGTCATGCGGTGGTCTCTTGAACACCAGTTCCGTCAGAGCCGCAAGGTTGATCTTCTGCCACAAAAATGCGCGGTGTGATTCGAGGGTCTGGTCATTGCTGAGGTTATTGGACATGCGATCAAAGGTAGCCAGATCACCTCTGTTGAAGGCAAAGAGCAGTTCTCTCAGCCATTCATACTCATTGAACAGTGCATTCAGAATGGGGTGTAGCAGCAGTTCTCCAAAGTTGTAAATCTGATCCGACACCAGCGCCGCAATTGCTAGATCGTATGCTCTCTGTTGGCGTTCCTTTTCAGTGAGATCCTTGCTCTCGTCTATGCAAGCAAGGTAAAGGAGGGAGTTTCGGTAGTACGAGGTGTAATCGTTCTCGGCTTGGAAATAGTCGGCATTGACCCGGTAAAAGGCTGCATGAACCACGTTCTCCACGAAGTCGAACTGGTCCAGAGTCTTCTGTGCTTTGTCTAGTTGTTCTCTCGCCTTCGCTCTTTCTGCTAATCTCAGATACACGCTGGCAAGTTCGGTGATCGCATAGACATGGGCTTCTTCTGAATCGGGCTTGTCGACTCTTTCGGCAAGCGTCTTTAGAAATTGACTTCGTTCAGTGTCATCTAACATAGGTCAGAAAAGCCCATCTCGTGTTGGCCTGTCGCATGTACCTTGGATTTGGGCCGAAGCGCTTAGTGCCAACTTGACAAGTTTGAGCAGATTGATCTTGTCCGCGAAACTGATGATGAAGGTATTGTAGATGGGCAATCTTTGCTTTTCACTTGCTGGATTTCTGAAGTACTCCAGAAGATTATCTGTCAACTGATGCCATAGCTTGCGGTCCCAGAGATCTTCAAAGGTTATGAAGATGTGTTGCAAGTCGTCCGGCGCCTCATCTCGTTGCTCTGCAAGGAAATTGGAGATGGCTTCCGGATCGTGCTTGGACATGATGAGGATTTGCGCAAGGAGGAGCGATAGCAGAAGTAGCAGGCCCCAAGTGAGAGCTAAGTCCAGAAGTCGAAAGTAGCGTTGAACGGAGGTTGAGGGTGCGATGTTGATCACGGTCAATATAATCCCAAGCAGGCGCAACTGAGCGGCGCGTCAAGTGCACCCGCAAAAGCGGCGGACGACCTTAGCCGTTCTCGACTCTGAGATGGGAAATGCTGCACCGTAGGGAAGATACGCTTGGAAGGCACGAAGGCAATCACCCATGTCACGCTTCATCACAACTTTGCTATGCTAACAGTCACCTTCGTCTTATGACAAGATACGGATGATGATATGAGGACGCAACTTCACGGATATCACATCATTCGGTCTACTGTGCGCCTTTTCTATCCAAATTACTCTTCTCATACAGATCTGAGTTTTGCTTTGGATGCCTCTGCTACAGGTTGCAATTCTGCTGAATCCAACCAAAGTAGCTATATAAGCCCATATTATATCGCACAAAGGTATATTCTACCTCCCGCCAGCTTCGGGCCCCCTTTTTTCAGCCCCTGCCTTCCCTACCGTTTTGATCGATATGAGAAAGGAAGACCGGAATCCTTTCTCGCTTAGTTCAAACATCGCCCTCGAAAGAGCAAAAACTCTGCCCTCGAACCATCAACCACATTGAACTTGTGGTTGATGACGGGCTGACGGGTTGACGGAAAGTGAAACCTTTCTCATGCGAGTGGTTTTTTCCGATCATCTACGAGGTATCAATCCTATCCGCCGGAGCGCCCATCAACTATGAAACCATTTCGTGTTTGTACACCCATGGCCAAGAAGCGGATGGCTTTGTCAGGGATTGTCAGCGGGGTTTTAGCAAGTGCAATATGTGAAGGTGAAAATGAGCGGAAGGTGGAAGAGGTTCGGCAGAATCGTGAGCTGTTATGGTTCGCACAGAAGGTGCCATCGCAAGAAGCGAAAACTGATACGGCACCCTGTGTCGACTCCTAACCTTGCCGTTGGATAACATACGATTGTGAAGGCGGCTTAGCAGCAATTCCCTTTCCTTAACGGTCGACACTGGAACTCATCACATGCCGGAAGTTTGGGGGTCGCCCTGCTTGCCGTCTGAACCGATCCTTTTTGGGCTTTTCTCTACCCCTTGTTGCCAGCCAGCAGCTTTCCGAAGAATTTCTCTGAATAACCACTGTCGTAGAACTCTACGACTTTCTCCACTAACCTCCCATCATCGGTCATGGTAAGCGTGAAGACATATTCGTTCGCATACTCTCCAACGTCACTGTCCGCGCGACTCTTTGCATGGAAGACAACTTTCCGTTTCTCCACATCGACCACAACATCATCTTCATCGACGATTCTCAAGCGAAAGTTTCGGAACATGGGTATGATCGTCTGGACAAAAGCTCCATATTCGGCATTTTTGCGAGGCGGGAAGCGCTCCTCATCGGCCGGAAGAGTGTATTGGATGCACAATGGACTTCGTACCGATAGGAGAGCATCGACGGTCCAGGTGTTGTAACTTTCGATAAACGCCTGCGCTGTCCGAAGGAGCTCAGAACGCATCGTTGATGGCATTTTTGATTCGTATGTTATCCGTATAGCACTCGACCAGAACGTTCTATAATCCGAGGCTTGGCCGTTGGCAGGCGGCTGATGTGCATGAAGATGCTGGAGGTAAGAAGCGATTAATGATAATAGATCCCCTGACTTCGTTTAAATTACAAGTGACACTTCAAGCGCTCTAGGCCGATCGGTGGATTTTTCATGCAACCACATTGAAACACGGGTACATGCCGGTGAGCGAAAAAAGAGCACCCAAGGTGGACAGGGTCTGGCATGGTCGGTGAGGAGCACCCAAGGGAATCCACCGCGCACCGAGCGCAGGACCGCGGTTGATATTACATAAGCCATCACTGCCAAGCCACCAATGACGGTAAGAAGGGAGGAGCACGTGATGGCGTAGACTTGGCGTGACTTGGCCAGACGCCCGTAAGGTTTCTTTTCCGCAGCCATTACAAGTACAGATTAGGTATCTTTCGATGATTCTGGGTTTGTACTGTACAAGCCATGCCGGACAGACTCGGCCCGTAGCAGAGTGAGAGGAGGCAGGGATCAGTCGTCTTCGGTAGCCGTACCTCCTACTGTCGCTTGGCCCCCAATCTTCGGAGACACCAGGCCTCTCCTCTGTCAGACCAATGCAGCCACAGGGAACTCTTACTCCTTGTATGTTAATGGATTCAGTTCCCCAGACCGCTTACGGAGCATGCTTTGCAAAGCAAAAAACTGTACTCCGCATTCCTGGTACACCGTTAGTATAAACCAGCCAGCTCGATATCCCAGAGCGGCTCCAGAACGACTGCCACGCAAGTGTTACCATATGCACATCAATGAACTCGAAGAACTCCGGGGCTACCTTGGATTTCCTCAGAACGGCGACCCACCATCAACATGCTACTCCCAGACGAGATTCTCAGGCAGATATTCATGTATATCGACACGCATAGCGTCGACCAGAAATTCCGCCTCTCGCAAGTCTGCTCCCAATGGCGCAGGGTCGCGCTGGGGCAGCGTCACCTCTGGAATCGAATATCCATCATGACACCGCTGGATGGCATCCGTCTGCCACTACTTCTCGAAAGGAGTGGATCAGCAGCCCTGGACGTGCAATTGCTCTGGCAATATCGATTCCGGGAGCCCATGCCCACCTCTTACGAACGTCGCGTGGCAGCAATGCGCTTGGTGGACTCTCGGGCCCGCCTGCATCGCCTTTTTATTGACGTCAATCGTGTAGAAACCCAGGCTTTATCCCCTCTACTGACCGATGGACTGCTCTTTCCCGTCCTCAAGGAACTCGAGATCCGAAGTCTCCAGGCTCGACCTCAGGCGTTCCAGCTCTCATTCTTTGCACCACAGCTAGGACGTCTGGAGCTATACGAAGTCGACTCCATGGACTGGGGACCATTGCTTCCCCGGTCACTAACGCACGTGTACCTGGACAGGTGCAACAGCGCGGGCCTAGAGCTCCTGGAGACCATCTTCCGACAATGTGCAGAATTGCAATCCCTGACGCTTCGGACCTTGGCATTCCCCGTGGATTTTCCGGGCTTGAAGACGCCTGCCGCACAGTTGGTGCCTCGGCTGCGAGCTCTAGATCTGAGTGCCGACGTCACGGACCTCGTCACCATTCTACGTACCGGCTTCAGGGGTTTCATTCTGGAGGAGTTGACCACCGAGGCGTACGACGGCTGCATGGACAGTGACACGAAGCAGCTCCTGGCCGAAGTGTTGATGGGTATGAGCCCACTACACAGCCTACAGCTCGTGGACGACCAGGACATTATCCTACGAGACGGCTCCGGGCGGACGCGTCGCATGCGTGTTTGGAATGAAGATTCAAGCTGGCATTGGCCGGACGTATGGATCGAGCTGGCCGACCAGCACAAGGCCTGCGAGTCAATGAAGAAGTTTCACATCCGCTCCTTCGACTGGAACGTCCTGGCAGGCGCGTTCAGCGAGCGTCCGCCGCTCGGAGAGGACATCGAAGTGCATGTCGACCTGGACTCTGATCAGATCAATGATCGTTATAACTTCGAACACGACGATCCACCTGTGCCTGAACTGGACAAGTTCTCAAAGGGCCTGCGCTATCTAAAGTGTGGGAATCTAGGCAGAATCGTGTTCGCCGATCACGCGGACTGGGAGGGGAACAGCGACGTCAACGGCTCGCGCGCTCAAGTCATCCATACATTGCTCGAAGCTCTTGTTTGTGAGTCGTCTGTCGTCGAGGTCTGCCTCTCGCAAGCGGGTCTCGAGAAGCCCACCAGACAGCCATCCGAGGAAGTTACCGTCGCCATACGCAATCTCTTGAACACCAAGGACAAATACATCCTGTGCCGACACTGCACCACTGTGCTCTCGGTCAAGCAGCTGATGTATTTGAAGGCCATTTTGTCAGAACACCAGCTACAGGCGATTGGATGACATGGGGCAGCGAGTGACACGGCACGACCGCTAATGTTTACTTGCATGGTGTGAGTCCGGGAAGCACTAGCTCAGCAGTTCCGCACGGTCCAAGGATTGGTTGCGTCTGAAACGCTGAGCGCGCTTCGACGGATGATTGGAAGCACTGTCGCGTCCTTCTGTTGTCTTGTGCTTTTCCTGTTCTGCGAGTTCTGCCAAACGATCGTGCGATACTTCAAGCCATCCAGAACATCCGATATACCTGACCGCCTCTAGGACCCACAGCTACTGTCTCTCTCGTCCCCAACTTCCAAGACCTCGTATCTGCGAGTCTCGTCCCTTGTCCTTCTGCCATGGCTCCGGCACAATCTGCGCTCCTGGCGCCACCACCAACACCTTCTATAACTTGACTGCCTGATCAGGTCTCGTCCATCTCCAGAAGAGGTCGATTAAGCGAGGACAAATAATGTCCAGCTTGTTGCGCTTCGAGAGCTCGGGTGCTGTTCGCTCGTTGAGCCACCGTCCTCTCTTTCATGACAATGGCATGGAGGCACAGTCCCTCTGTGATGAGGGTCATCGAAAATGATATGTCTTTGCAACTTGAGGGACCGGAGGCCAACCTGAGCGGGAGCTGATGGTCCTTCCAAATCATTTTGTGACCCAGATACACCTGCAGATGCTTAAGGGACACACTGACTAGGCTACTCTGACCATTCAAGCGTGTATGACAAGAATCTAAACCAACCTCACGCTGGAGGAGTCAGCACGATGGTGATGCATGATAGCACGAATGAAGGGAAGAGTCTGGAGGGGTTGAGGGAGTAGGGGCATGGGGGCCACCTGAATCAAGGCGCTACGACCCTCGTAGGTACATATCCTTCGCGGCCTGGGTCGAAAGTATGTCCTACTAAACACCGAAACACCCACAATGGGATACCTTGTCAGGTCGACACGTAAGCTAGATTTCGCTTGCGACAGATGCGGTACGGACCGGTACCTCCCCCGATGGACGGTGGACGAGGGTTTCGTGGCACAAGCTGAAAAATCTCCACGTGGCGCTCGCGGATGTTTGTAGTCCTTGTTGTATTAGATCTTCAGAGAGCGTCAACCAATTACGACTTTGGTCTATAGGCCAGAAGGATCGACTCCAACGGTCACGCTAGCCAATCGTGTCTCGCCTATGCTGTGCCTGATCAAATCCCCTGACATCCCGTGCCTTCACTTTCAAGCAGACATCTCATATTTGCCAATATACAATCACCACGAGACGCAGCGATGAAAACCAGATCCCCAGTGAAGATGTTTCTGTCACTTCCGCACGGGAGCCGCCAAGATGTGCCGGTCGAATCTGTGCAGTGGCCCATCGGTCTGGGCAGCTCAGGCTGGCTGAAAACGCCCATAAGGTACGTGCTCTTGGACGACAGAACCTGGGCTCTACCCACCGGTGCCGAAACAAGCCGTCTCCTTTGCAGCTGTATATCTGCACAATCACCTTCTTGTCGACCACTTTGGAGGTAGTAGAATGCTACATCAACTAATATTCCAGAGCTAATATGTACGGCCGTGCCCAAGTTCCAGAATTGGTGGTAACCCGTACCCAGTCACCACGGGTATCGGGAATGAAACGGGACAGCGACTCAATGTGACTATTGGTCGCAATGTGGACATGGCTCCACGGCTCTTACGAAGACGAAGTACGGAGGATTTCACCTTCCCAGCAATTTGTATCTCATTGGCCTCCAGTGACGCTCATCCACTCTGGCAGAGAAGGCTTGACACTTGCATGACTTTTGCAGACTTCTCAAGCAGGCTCACCGCCGAACTCAGCATCCGAGTCAGCGTCTATCCCGACAAAACCGCCAACAGAGCAGTGAGTTCGAGAAGCAGGAAGTCAACAGGTGTGTACACGGTATACCTAACCCACAGCTTTGCGCTCCTAACAGCAGAACAGCAATTCGTCTACCTGCTAGAGCAGCCAGCCCGTTGCGGTTGAGCACGCGCGTTACGTTGGCTACAACACCGACCACGAATTTGACTTGCAGCTCGATGACCTGATCCGGCATTGATCCACCACGAAAGGGACTTCTATTTGCATTATCACACGCATTCACATATCGCATTCGACAGCCAGCTCATGGTCTAGCCTTTCCAGCTGAAAGAAAGTCAACATTCGACGCCACGACACAATGCAGACTACCAGAATTCTGTACAGACGCTCACCGCATTTCCTCCGCCCACCTCGAGCATTCGCCATCTCACCACCTGTGCAGATACACCAACCGAATTGGAAGGCGACTCTGCACTTCGAAATCCATAGCGAAGGCGGAGCTGTGCATGCTGGAGGAGCAGGACTTGTTCGGTAAGGCAACCAAAACTTTGATTACCCTGCTCTTCAACGCCACAGACTTGAATCATTTCAACATCGCTACCATGACGACTGGCATCTGGACCACACAGAGTGTCAATTTTCGAAGTACCCAAGGTGCAAAAGTAGCGATGAGTCGTCAAGGCCATCGACCAGGGCAAAATTCGTCGTGGATGCTTTTCCTGTCTGTGGAGATCGCGACGAGGGAACTTTGGTCGTACTACTAGTCTGTTACGGCAGCTGTCTCTCAGTTGCCTGTTATGACTGCCTCTGCTTGTCTGCCTGCCCTATAGGCACAGCAACATGTATCTGCCTGTTCACTCCTTTACAGGCCTCTCCTATGTAAAGACTAGATAGTCCTATCAGTAACGGGTACATAGTCACCAATACACTCATTTTGGACAACAATTATTAGAAAAGGAATACACTCTGATATGACAGGACTCTAAGAGGTTGTCGTCAGGACCCTGTTCGAAGATGGTCGTATTTTGGAGAACTCGGGCCCGAGAGGGCAGCGATTGTAATTCATTGTTACGAGGGATGGTCTGTCCAATTACAGGGACAAAAAATGGGTCGAAAATTGAGAATATGCTCCAGAGTCCCCGTCGTCAATTTCGTGTCCTCGTTGGAGCTGGTCAGAATGAAGGGTGAGTGTAAAGCAGCATGGCCCGGGTTAGTATCACGTGATCACCCATAATTGCCAAGACGTCGGTGGAGCCTCCAGAGGTCGATTCGATGCCAGTTCGAGCGGAGCTTCGCGAAGGTTGACTGCAACTGAACTCTCTCACAAACTACGAGTCCACCCAACTCCCGCTCGTCCTGGCCTCAGCTCGACTCCTCTCTGCCCGCTGAGGCTCCCTCCCAGGCTCTGCATCCAAAATGCAGACCTGTCAAGCCACCCTCGCCCTCCGAGCAGCTCGGAGCTCACTGAAGCCCAAGTCCACCCCCCTCCAACGACGAAGCTACACGATCCAAGACGTCGCCATCACCCGCACGGGCAAACCCATCATAAAACAACGCGGTGGCAGGTCCTCGCTAGGGGGCCACACAGTCACCGTCTTCGGCGCATATGGCTTCCTAGGCCGATACATCGTGCAGCGCCTGGCTCGCCGAGGATGTCAAGTCGTGATACCCTATCGAGATGATATGGCGAAGCGACACCTCAAACTCACAGGCGATCTGGGAAGAGTATCGTTCATGGAGTTCGACCTGAGAAACACGGAGAGCATCGAGGAGAGCGTGCGGCACTCGGACATCGTCTTCAACCTGATCGGGAAGAACTATCCGACCAAGAATTTCAGTCTCTGGGACGTTAATGTCGAGGGCACGGAGAGAATAGCTGAGGCGGTGGCCAAATATGACGTCGACCGGTTCATCCACCTGTCGAGCTACAATGCGGATGAAAACTCGCCTTCGGAGTTCTTCCGGGCAAAGGTAGGAGCAGCGCCACGAAACATAACAGCGTAGGGGGACGCTTGACTGACGCTTCTGCTGTAGGCGTATGGAGAAAAGGTCGCCAGACAGCTCTTCCCTGAAACCACCATCGTCAGACCGGCGCCCGTTTTCGGCTTCGAAGACCAGCTCCTGCACCGCCTAGCGGGCGTGACGAACCTCCTCACCGTCAACAATATGCAAGAACGCTTCAACCCAGTCCACGTGAGGATGATGCCCATTACATCCCTTCTCTTCGTCGCAATGCTAATTCCACGTGTGCTAGGCCATCGACATCGGCATGGCTCTCGAACGCATCGGCTACGACGACACCACGGCGGGTGAGACCTTCGAACTCTACGGCCCCACAAATTACTCGATGCGCGAGATTGCCGAACTGGTGGATAAAGAAATCCTCAAGGAACACCGGCACATCAACGTCCCTAAAGCCCTCCTCAAGCCTATCTTATACTATCTGAACAAGGTCATCTGGTGGCCGATCATGACAGCTGACCAACTAGAGCAAGAATCCATTGATCAGACGATCGAGAAGGGAGCGAAGACGTTCAAGGACCTGGACATCGAGCCCGCGGAATTGAAGGATCTGACGTACCATTATTTGCAGGACTATCGGAGCAGTAGCTACTATGACCTGCCGCCGGCGACGGCACGGGAGAAGCAGCAAGCGAGGAAGTATTTGCACGTGATTGATGATCAGTAGGTGCAACGGGAAGGGAACATCGAACATCGAACGAGAGAGACTGGCACGGTCTCGCTGGGTTAAAGGGAGACTAAAACCATTATCATCGATTTCGGTACTGCAGGCACATCAAGAGACCGTCGTTGTCGAGATTGTACATAACAACAGGTAGACGTAGACGACGAGTCACAAGATCTGTCTACGTACCTATCTCCCTCCCTAACCATCCAGAAGGAATCCCACGTCCCATGAAGTTCTATCGTCGAAGGTCGACCGATTGACTGGTCATATTGATCATTGCAACCTCTGCACGCCAGCAGACTCAACTACATCTAAGCCAGGAGTCAGTCTCATTACCAACGATTCATCCTTTTGTCGCTATCTATGTATGCATGCATGTCTACATAATCATGTACGGTATCCAAAATCAAGTGCAAGTCTACCTACTCGTACAGTATTTCCTACTCCATTCCGCCGAAACAATCGACCATCAAAAAGAAGTACAACTTGATACTCCATCCGCCCCGGACAGATAGAAAAATATATCGACGATAAATCGTGGAGGATCATACCTTCGAGAAACTCTCGTCCCAGGAACCCCGCTATCCCCCGCTCAAAAAGAGAAATACCTTTCCTTAGAGGAAAAAAAGAAACGTTGAGACGTCAGCGATAGGGTTCGAACCTATGCCTCCGAAGAGATGTGATCGCAGAAAGCCCAGCTGGCCAATTCAAGTCACACGCTAAGGACATGGTTAGAACCATCAATAAATCACAGCGGTGGCGCCGTCGCTGCTTACCCTTAACCACTCGGCCACACTGACTGGATTGCATTTATCCCGATGGAACGATTTGGGAGAGCATTTGCGGGGCTTTTTCTGGCCCCGTCAAATATATTATGCCTTTTCTATCCGCCTTGGTGGGGTGGAGCCGAGGTACGCTCTAAGGGCCGGAACCCCAGTGTCCTCTGGGTACTTACGGGTACTACGGCAGCGCCCGGCCGATTCCCTGGAGCTTATACAGTACTCGTACTCTACTTGACCGCTGAGGTAATGTTCGCGGTGGTATGGACGACTTCATCGTTACAGTGTGAGGAGGCGTGGTCGCTTGCAAAGTTGCTTTCAGAGACGGGAAGGAAAACGGGCAGGGATCGAGAGCGAACAGCTGGAGGGAGATCTGCAAAGAATGGGCTGAGGGAGCCAGGCTGGGGGATTCATTTTCATACTCTGTCTATCCTTTGGTCTCATCTCGTTCCTTTGCCAATGTCGTCCATATGACTGGACATCCCGATGCCTGCTGGCTGCACATCATACCAACACATTCAATGTCTGATATCTATCAACAAGTTCCGTTGGCTGTCCGTTTCCTTCGATCCATTGCTGTTGATGCACATTACTTGACAGTGAGTGATACGGCAGCCACTTCGATAGATCTCGCCCCGAATCTGGTCACCATATCCAGTAATTGCAGTAATTGAGCATTGAGGGTTAATCCTTCATGCCGAAAACGAAGTCTTGATTGATGAGCCTGCTAGTTCTTGAGCGTTTTGCCACTGACAAAATCACCGCATGATTTCGTTCCAAATCAAGGCCTTCAACTCCTCCTTGCTCAACTGATCCTTGTTGCGGTCAAAGTCGAAGAATTCCTCGGGAATGGGCTCAGCTGTCGGCTCGTCATCCGGATCATGGTACGGTTCGAGGTAAGGATGCTTCAACGCTTCTTCAACAGTGATACGCTTGACGGGATTGAATGCAAGCAACCTCTCGAGCAAATCCAAGGCCAGGTCCGAAGTCTTGGGGAACAGGTGCTTCAACGGAATTTTCTTTTTGAATGGCAGGGAACGGATGTATTCTCGCGCACGTCGAGATTTGATGCCATAGTAGTCCTCCATGGTCGGTGTGCCGAGAACATCCAGAATGAGGGTGAGCTGATGGTGATCTGAGCAATACTTAGTCTCGATCCGATCTGCACGGATGGGCTACACTTACAGTCTTTGCCGGGAAACAAGGGCTTGCCGCTCAACATCTCCGCAAGAATACAGCCGACACTCCACACATCAATGGCTTTCGTGTACTCCTTGAACGTAAGCATGATCTCCGGAGCGCGATACCACCGTGTTGCCACGTATTCAGTCATAAACCCCGAGTTGTCATCCGTTGAGGCAGCCGATCTAGCAAGACCGAAGTCGCAGACCTTGAGGTCACAATTGGCATTGAGCAGTAGGTTTGAAGGCTTCAGATCCCTGTGGAGGACGTTCGCAGAATGCATAGCTTTGAGAGCGCGAAGTGTCTGGTAGATGAAGTACTGGCAATGGTCGTCTGAGAGATCTTGGGTCCTGATCACGCGGTGCATGTCTGTTTCCATAAGTTCCTAACACCACATCAGCCGCTGCAGAGAATCTAGGCGCGTTAAAACTCACCTGAATAAGATAGACCTCGGAGAAGGTCTCGTAATTTCGCGGCTTCTGAATGTCAAGGATGGAGATGATGTTTTCGTGATTGAAGTATCGGAGCAATTTCATTTCTCGTAACGTTCGGAGGCAGAACATAGAGTGATCGAAGGGAGTGATCTTCTTGATCGCGACTTTCTGGCCGGACGGCTTGTGCAGAGCAGAGCTGTGTGAGGGTCAGGTATAGGTCTCCCAGAAGCTGTTACAATCGGTGACTTACCAGACGACGCCGTAAGCACCTTCGCCAATCACATCTTGAATATCGTACTGATCAGAGACGTTGAACGAGATCTTTCTCGAGCCACCCGTTGGGGCAGTCTGTTGTTGAGGTTGCCCCATGCTGCTTGCTTGTCAAGTACGCTGAATTACAGCACAGATGGCGTGACGGGGTGAAGAGGGATATTCTAGCCTGCGTTCCAAAGATCTGACAATATCCAAACGATGTCCTGATCACGAGAAGCGGCTTCGCTCAGTTCGAAGTTCTCGAGATTGAGATCGGTGAAGGATGAGAGAATACTGGTTGCGGTTCAGACTAATTGCGCCCGCTTCTGCGGCCCGGGTGCGAGAAGTGTACAACGTGATAGCTGGAGGCAGAAAATGTAGATGAAGTGACAGGACTGGTGGCGCTTAGTATCGCCCGTGGTGCGACAGAGTGGTGGGTGGTCCGCGCCTTCGCTAAGGGCGGATTGAGAATAAAGAACCTTTGGCTTACTGTTAGATTCCGCTCTTTCTTTGTGTCGTGCGACAACAGACAGCTGATTTGAGCTTACCGGTCCGTTTGATTGTCTTTGTTCTCGCCTGCGAGTCTCGCACCGTGTTCCTGCGCTGTTCTCGGCGGTAACGCACGAGGTGATTCAACTGAGGTCTGGTGCTGGGGTGTCGAGATAGTGGGGTAGTCAGGTTGCCGCAGTGCTGCGGAGTAAAACGTTGCACTTGAAATGAGGGAGGACTTCAACCGTGAGAGAAGGACAACAGGCGGGAAAGAAGAATGAGAACTGCGCAGCAACGAGAAGGTGTCTGCAGGTGATCACAAGGTTGGGAATCACACTGTGAGCAGTGAAGCAGCTTCACATTCACACTCAAGGATCAAATCCCCATCCACGCTGCGGCCGAATTGAAGGGCGTTTGGATGAATAGGCGCCCACATTGGTCGGGCTAAGCAAACAATGGCTTGAATGGGTCACCCGCTTAACCACGTTCAGCCTGGTCTGGGCCGGGGCCGCCAGTCTGCGACAGCCCTCGGCCGCCCACTGCTGTGTTCGAGCTTGTCGGATCAGTGTTTCATCTTTTTATTTGCCGCAAGCATCGTGCTGGAGCTCGAAATAGCTCCCTGACTACGCTGGTAGGGCGGGACGAGCCTTGCTATCTAGCCATAGACATCCTGTCCTTGCTTGCCGCCAGCGGCAATGAGGCTAGCAGAATGTTCCCTTCTTTCCTGAGTGCAAAAAGAAGGCCCGACCTCTGCTCACTGCCGTCAACAACCGAAGGGGAGCAAAGCTCGGAGCTTGGAATCAACTCAATTCTTATTGCATGACCTGTTGAGAGTGTCAGCGTCGTGCTCGCTAGCTCGCTACTGGCCTATGACTGTACCTTTTCGCGCATTCTGCCCATCCACTGCTGCAAACTGACACCCTGATCTGCTCGGTCCTCCACGAGCATTGTCTGCGCCCACAATCTCAGACCGGGCTCGCCATCCTCTTTGACCACGTAGAGGTGCGGCACGATAATACTGCCCACTCCCTTGGACCTGTGATCGCGGCTCTTGGAAACCACGGCCCTAACTCGCTCGTTGAAATCATTGTCCAACTCTGGCAATCGTTGCTTCCCAATCTTGAGCTGACTCTTGTCCGGCACGCCGAAGACGTCGAGCACTAACTGAGGCACAGCATCCCGCCCGACCCAGAGGAACTGCGTCTGACCATCGTCGATCAAATACAGGCCATAGGGTACGATCCTCTCGGATGATAGGTTGAGAGGCGGCGGCAAAATGATTTCGCCTGTCTTCTCATCCACAGTACCGGCGTCGTCTGGCATGTCGTGCAGGGAGAACATCTTCGGATAGATGTACTGAATTAGCAAAGGCAAAGGTAAAGTTGACAGCAAGCACAGCGCCGCAGACCGCATATCGCTCGGTATTTGTGAGGACCTCCTAAGTCCCAAATTCTTGGTCAGCGCAAGGAAAAGGACAGGCAGACCGCGAAGGTTGGCAGGGAACTGCAGGCCACCGCCGCCCATACTGCCTCCAGCCAGCTCTTTTTTATACGTGGCAAGTAACTCGACCAGCTTAGCTTCGATCATATCTCGGGCGCTGTCCAGTCCACCGTTCAGAACACGTTCTACGGCCTTGTGACTGTAGTATTCGGTAATGGCTTGCTGATCCGCTGACGCATAGACGTCGGCCAGTTGTTGCGTTGTCGGCAGCGCCAGGGTCATGACCCGAATGCGTCGCTCGCCATTGCACGTCGTGTGCAAAACAGCGGTCTGCATGCATACCACAGGCTTCGTGATAGTCTCATCAATCGCGACCTCCACGACATAGCTTTGATCTCTTGGGAACGCTGGGAATGCGCAGAGGTCAGAGCTTCGATTAAAAAAGTTGCCGTAAAAGGTGCTCATTCTCAAGCCGGTAGTTGCTCGCACACGCAGAACGGCCTCGAGCCCAATTTCCGCCGACAGATAGTCAGAGAACTCTTTGGCAAACTTCATGGCGTCATCTTCCCTAGCCGCATTCCAGCCGGGGTAGAAGTAGGTCTGTCCGCCAGTGTATCTGGGCAGATTGCTCAGCGAAGCCACGTCCTGGTATTGTGACGAAAACAGAAACATGTCGACCGAAATTTGCTGTTTTGAACACTCGACAGCGAAGCTCTTGTAGAAGCTGTTGCCAGTCTGGAGTAGGCTGCTCTCTTTAGAAGTGCCCAACAGCTTCTTGTCCTCACGCATCTCGAGCTTGCCAGTTCCAATGTTGGGGATTGAAGCAGTGACCACTGTCATCTTTCCGCCAACAGGTCCTATCAGCTTATGCCCTGCTCGAAGTGCTGAACCCATAGCAGATGCTCCGTTCTGAGTGTTTTGAAACATCTCTTGCAGTTTGTCGAGGAAATTTTCAATGTTCTCTCGGCACTCCGTCAGAGTGACCAGCAAATCTGCCGGCGTAGGCAGGAAAGCCTCTTCCAGATCACTCACGACGAGCATGCTAGTCTGCGCATTCTCCGTCCCATCACGGGGGATGTTGAAGAAATGTAGACTCGAGTCTACGGCGATAAAGCCCAGCCGAGTGCGTCGATCGGCATTGGGTATCCGATCCAGGCTCTCTCGAATACACCGTGCTGTTGTCGCCAGGAGACCACTTGTCACCGCCGCATAGCTCACATCCAACAAGAACAAATACACGAGAGGCTGGGGAGGTCGCACCATGTATTCCTGAGGTGCGATAAATTCGACGACGGCATGGTTCAGATCAGGTCGTTGCCACCGGTCGAGACTCTTCTGAGCGGCCGCGTCCCAATCAAATGCTTGCGGCACATCGTTTGTCAGATTGCACATGTTGCACCTCCACCGATGGCCATGGTCCAAGAACGTCACGAAAGGATTGATGTATGATCTGCATCTTCTGCACCGGGAGATGACCTGATCGGGCACGATTGGCACAGGATCTTCAACATCATGTAGAGATGTATATGGTTGAATGACGAGCGCAAACGGAAGTTTGGACTTCTTGAGAAGGGAATGAGTGGTTGGGACAGCATTCAAGGTCGATCGAACATATTTCGGCGGACAGTTGGCATAGGGCGAAGGCGTCACACTGGTCTAGGTCATGTTGTTAGGAACGGGCAAGGAGGAGAGGCATTGGCAATACATACATTGGGAGGGAGAATCGCTGGTGGAGGGGGGTAGTCCAACTCGACAACGTTGAACGGCTGGTTTGACAGGTCAGTGGGATACAGCTGATTCAGGACCGGGGCACGCTGTGATTGTTGTGGTGCAGCTGCGATGGGTGGCTTCTGAGACATGTCCATTTGCGCAAACTGTTGTGTCATGCCTGGCACACCGCCAGCCCCAGCCGCAGGGTATCCTGGAGCGGGAGCTTGATATCCCCCTATCACCGGGGCAGGTTCTTGACCAGGGTACATAGGTGTTGCGGACTGCTGGACAGCGGCAGGGTTCTGCTGATATCCTCCCTGGGGGTATCCAGCCGCATCTGCTTGAGGCGAGTACACAGGGTATGCGCCTCCGGCTTGTTGTTGTCCTCCTAGAGCGGCGTTCCCTCCTGCCCCGAATTCATAGGCCTGTCCAGCATAGGCACGCTTCTTGCGACCACCGTGCGCCGGGCCTGGAGCAGGACCTGGCGGCACCCCCGGCGGAGCGTTGGTCTCGTAATTGTCGTAACTCGGTTCCGCAGGCGGCTGCTGACCGTAACCTTCCTGTCCCGGCACAGCCTGCGGCGGATATTGCTGGGGGTACTGTTGCGACATTGCGGTAGAGCTCGGCTCTAAAGCCTCGTGTGTGCTCTGCTCTGTCGGAGGTCAGGGTGATAACGGAGGTAGGGATGTCGAAGTGCGATGTGGAGGGGAGAGACAGTGCGGAGGGAACAAGTGTCGACAATGTGGGAGGCTTTGTGTTATCTTGATCCGCGGGGAATGACGTCCATACCGAGTGCAACGGAGAGACAGCAACCAACCTTGACGAGAGAAGAGAATGAAGAAGCCTTGCTTTTTGAATGCCTTGTGGTTGCTTAGCAGACAAGCTGTCCTCAGATTATTGACGGCAGTCCTTGGGAGCCTTCAGTGCGGGTGAAATATTGACCAATCAGGGCCGACTTCGTCAAGAGGCCAGCTTGCTCGCTACAACCACTTGAACTTCAAGCCAACATAATCTATTTCGTTGCTGTTCCTCTGTGCGCCTGGTCCGCTCGAAAACCGTCGGCGCACATTTCGGAAAGTCAGATGCGTAATAAACAGTCCATAACCTGCATTCCTGTTGCTATTTAGAAGGGTGAACTCGACGCCTTGCAATTCGCGCTAATCAGATACCCAACAGATCAAACTCGATCAATACTTCTGTTCTGCTTCTCTTGAACCGTCTCACACACTCCGAGCGCTGAAGTCGTACACAACCTTCCCTTCGTGGGCCAATGGTTTGACCGCAGGAGGAGCTATTAACCCTGCACAAATGAAAATCGTGACAATGATGGCCTCCATCAGAACTCCCATCAGACCGTGAAGAATTATTGCAGTCCGCTCAAGGCTCCAGCTGCTGAACCATTTGGGGTCGTTGGCAAAGATGCAAAGGAGCGAGAAGACCATCCGGACCACCATGAAGGGCAAAGCTGCAGCAACCGCAAACAGTAGGCAACGGTCACCAGACTGGACATGAGCAATCCTGAGGAATGAAAGGCCGGTGATGAGGACATCGGCGGAAAACACGGTCAGGAAAAGGCAGAGTGCTGCCTTAAGTTCAGTGAAACCGGTTGAAACATCGGATGGGTCGTTGCTGAAGACATTTGTGCTTCCGATGATACTGAGGATCAAACCAACTAAACTGGGAAGGTGGAGGATGCGGAAGACCCTAGGAGAGAGGCCATGTCCATCCATGCCGATATTGACACGATCCAAGAGTCCCAAGGCCGTGCAAATGGTTGCAGACAGGCCAAAGCTGTTCATGACGTCGTACGTGATGGTGAGGCCTTGCGACGGATGATGGATAGAGATAAGGGAGGTGATGGCGCCAACAAGTCGAAAGAGGCAGATCATGACGAGGCACCGCCAGCCGAGGTGTTTCCGATGGCCATGCTTGTAAACGACATATGCCGAAACAAAGAAAGCCGGGAAAAAGTAGATGAGTTCAATGATATCGAGGACTTCGAATGCTGAGATACCCATTGTTACGGAAATGGGAGGAAAGCCGGCGAGATGATGGAATGTATACCGGCTGGAAGCAGCAAGATTGAGGAAGCTGTATGAATGGCCACTGGTGACTCTGGATGGTGGTTTGCCCTGCTGATGTCGAGAACATCTGGAGCCTGAAGAACAAGACGAATATATAGACGCCAAAGTCGAATTCTATATCAGCCATCTCCACGGCCAGAGCGATGAGAGCGAGGTGTTTTGAGGCTATGAAACACTCTCCCATCCCTAAGATGGCTAACTGAGCGAGATCTTGACTCCGACTGCCCACTGAGCATGTAGACCTCAGATGGGGGGGTCACGTACCAGAAGCCAGCAGTTGGTACAGGTACCTCATCGCGGCTGTGGGCATCGCATAGTGAGCCGAAAGGGTTAGCCGTGCGAGCATAAGCCAATCATGCCATTCAACACGAACGATTTTGTGCATATACTTGCCGTATTCGAGCTAGTGCGAACCATTTTCCTGGGACAAGATGGCTTGGTAGTACCGAGTACTGCAACTGCGACTTTTCTAAACAAGGCTTGCTGCACCCGAACTAGTCTTTCATCTGGCGGCATCATTCTTCACTCTATGGACTAGGCAATTTCTGGCTTTCGCCAAACTATGTTCGCCGTCGCTACAGACACTGCAACCCATCCGAATGTACTCGGTATCCATCGCTACTATTTGTGGCCTGTGTGGCTTATGTGGCTTACCTGGCTTATCTGTCTATCCTGTTTGTTCTCAGTGTGTAGCGTCTCGTGAGCGTCCCACCGAGATTCTTCATGATGTCACACACCGTTCTGCAAGGGGCTTTTCGGTCAGGGTTGACGAAACAGATAACACCAGTGGTGATGTGATACCCTAATGTGGCAGAAGGAGGGGCTGATCACGTGGTGTTGTCAAAAGCTCTTTCGTGTTGTTGTCTTCAATCTTCAACACGTCTGGAGGATTAACCCTCCCACCGACTCCAGACAGGGATCCGACGTAATCGTCTACTCATCTTGGACTACCCTGAGAACAGTGTACAGCTGAAAGAAGGACGAGAGATTGTTCAGGCCTGCCTAGTTGAGAGCTTCGGGATTTCCCTCTTTCAACAGTCTTTTCAATCGTGTTCCGATATGTCGTCGAAGCCAAGAAATGTGATCTTTGGAAGTGTCCTCGGTCTCACTTCCTCGGCCATCTTCTTTGGCGCCAACCTGGGAATCTCGTTCATTGCAGTTCCCGCACTTCTCCTTTCGTCGCCTTCCTCGGGTTTACCAGTACCGGCCAATTCTGAGAACAGGGCTTCGCGGACGTCGACATCGTCAGAGAAACCATCGACGAGACCTCCGCACCTTGCTCGTCAATGGCAATCCATTTATGACATTGGCAAGAAAGCGGGGCCTTTCTTCGCCTTACTGGCCAGTGGGAGCTGGCTGTACGCTGCTCGGCGGCTGTCCGCAGGATCGAGATCACCACAGAGGTTGCTCATTGCCGCTGCTGGATTGTCGGTTGCCATCGTCCCCTTCACATTTGGGCCAATGAAGCGAACAAATGCCGAGTTAAGTCGACGAGCGAACGCGGCAGCCGAAGGGGAGGAGGAAGACGGAAAAGCAGAGGCTCGACTCGGTACAGTCGAGGGTTACCAGACTCACGACCTAATTCGTTGGTGGGCGCAGTTGAACTTACTGTAGGTCATCGAAGCAAGCGAAATTCTTGTTGCTGACCGTTGCCTACTAGACGAGCTTTGCTCCACCTCGGAGCCATTGGTTGTGCCACCGCAGCCTTGACACTGTAAACGCTAAACAACACACAGTAGCAGAAATCTCTACCCCACAGCTTGGCTACAGAATACTTTTAGAGAGTGCTTCAGTTGCAGAGTGTGTGGTCGGTCGAGAAAACATCACTTGCATCGTCAAGGAAGTTTATCTATCAACACACTTCTCCTCTCTGTCATGTATATTTCATGTTGGTATATTCTATGTACATAAGTTTATATCCAAAAATACCCCAAGCTCTGCCAAATAGATATCGGTGTGAAAACAACAAGGGCTCCTGAAATATGAAGAATCCATGTTACCGAATGAGCCTGGACGATTGAGCAAACATGCCTTGGCGCCAAGACAAATGGCGGCCGGCAAATCCTCGGGAAATCGAGCCCACACAACTTTTCGCGCAGGCGACCTTGAACATCTGAGCCATGATCACAATCGACAAATCGCTCGCCGAACAATCTTTCCAAAGCCACAGACTCGATTGCTGAGACTACATTGTCTCGATCACCGCAATCATGAGTGGCGTTACCGTTCGAGATGTCGATGTGAGTATGAGCCGATCTCCTTGTTTGAACTGCACGATTCTACCGAAGGGAATACACGCCCGATTCCTGTAACGGCGAAAAGAGTGCAGACTCCAAGAAAATGTGCTGACCGCTGGGATTTTCCACAGGCACAAAAATTCATCGAAGCCTATGCCGCTTTCTTGAAGAGACAAGGAAAAATCCGAGTTCCAGGTACGGTCTGATCTCGACATCCCGAATGATCGCTTTTGGCCATCAAGCCTTCGATTGCGAACCTCCCTGAACATTTAAAACCTATGTGACAATGCTGATACCGGGCAATCTAGGTTGGGTTGATACCGTAAAGACATCCCACTCAAACGAACTTCCTCCCCAATCAGCCGACTGGTTCTACGTCAGAGCCGCCTCCGTTGCTCGACATGTCTATCTGAGGAAGTCTGTTGGTGTCGGCCGTCTTCGCAAAGTCCACGGCAGCACAAAGAACCGCGGTTCCCGTCCTTCACACCACGTCAATGCTTCCGGCTCGGTTGACCGAAAAGTCTTGCAAGCTCTTGAGGAACTCGGTATCTTGGAGAAGATCGATGACGATGAGGAGGGCTCCAGTGGACGGGGCGGGCGGAGAATAACCCAGGCTGGTGCACGAGATTTGGATCGTATCGCTCAGACCGCCGTGGAGGGTGATGAGGAAGACGAAGAGTAAAGGTGATTGCAGACCATGCTAAGGCGGCATTCACGGAAAGAGCCGCTCCCAGCTCTCGTCGAGGTGGTCGTTTTCTTACGGTGAAGAGTTCTATGGCCATAAACTCGCGGGTCTGGGATTCCGTCGATGCAAGCGATCATATCAGCAGATTGCCAACCAGTCGTGCTCAGTTGCCGGAGACCGAACAAGGAGTCTCAGGCGCACCAGACAAGTCCAATGAAACTTATTTCAAAGTTGAATCTGCCATTGCCAATGTCCGTTGTCATCTAGCGGTTGCCTATTGTCTTGCTGCATCTCCAGTACTACGTCTGTATCGAGAACGGAAGGTCCTTCAAGGTCACAAAAGTGCAATCTGGCATTCTCGAAGCTGATTTCTTCGACATCTGTGTTTTAATGAAGTTGTCATGCTGGATATCTCGCTGTCGACTTGATCTGAAACCCTCGGAGCCCGGAGAATGATTGTTCCGCAGCGTCGGCAATCAGCCTTGCACACAGCCGAGGGCGTGGGGGGCTGAAACCTTTTTAAAAGCCAGAAGCTCCCCGCGTACCACACGCTCGAGCTGGACGCACAAGCACGCGTTACGCCGGTCAGGCTATGAATTGATCAACGTAGTGAGCGCCCTGTTTATATGAAGATGGCTCCTGCCAAGCATTGGCGAGACAGCGCGAAGTCGACCGGTGCCGCCGCTTGTGAAAGGCACCAGTTTGGCAGCACAGCCCTTTCGTTGAGCGCCCAATTAATAACCCAGAGCAAGGCGGCCTCCCACTTTGGGCTCATTGGCAAGGCATCCTCGGATGTGCACATGACAGGTTTACAGATCGAGGACAGCTTGGACGTGAACTCTACGACGCCATTGCAATGAGGCTTTTGCGACTGCGGGCTCACCATCTTTGATAGGCTCGCTGTTGTGCCGACAATGCCACCACGCGGTGCCCAGTTAGACACCAGGCACATTTGCAGCCCTTATCATTTCATTATATTGTGTCGGACCGGCTGCCGACCGAGTCTGAATATTGACTCATGTGTGTCGTTTCTGTTTGCCTGTCTCCAAATCCCCGATGTGCTTTTGGACTTCTCCTCGACTCGGCCATGCCCTCGGGAGAAGATAGCATTCGATGTTGTTTGCATTCTTCGTTCTTTCGATCGTCTGCTTGTTGGCTTCGTTGATCGTCCGTCTTTACCTCAACATGTCTCACAGATCGAACGAGGCTCCCAGCAGCCACAGGCCACAGTTCCTGCCAGTGTGGGAGGCTTTCAGGAGTAGTAGTCTCGATCTGCAGCCTCAGTCTGATTGGGCACGGCAGAAGATACCGCCAGAACTCCAAAGGGTCGACAACGAGGAGGACGTGCCGGAGAAGCTCAAGGAGATCCTTGCCTGGTCACTCCAGCTCGATGCCGCTCGACGAAGTACCATGCCTGGGTTCAGCACTTTGCAGCAAAGAATCGGCGTGAACGCTCTCAACTCGGTACGGCCAGATTCCGCTGGCGATTCGAAAGCAGAATCGATCAGGCTTCCTGCCAGTCCCACACCGACTGGCAATGGTGATACCACCTACAATGCGACGAGAGATCCCCATGGCAATGTTGCTGGTAATCCTCCGGAGCCCTACACTGGACGCTCTGAGCAATTTTCCGAGAAACGTCGAACTAAGCCACGGAATGTCAGCAGCAATGTTTTTGCTTCCACCCTTGACCTCTTCGCCAGCTTCAAAGGCAAGACGATAAAAGAGGCACCAGCAGCTGCCAACCCGCCGAAGGCTATGGAGAAAAGCCAGTCGACGGTTGAATGTACAAGCTGCTTTGAAGAAACCCCCGGAAGCGAGAGCAGCAAGCTTCTCTGCAATCACTCGTACTGCAAGCCATGCCTGAAAACCCTGATCACGACTGCCCTCGAAAACGAGGCAAGCTTCCCGCCGAAGTGCTGCTTGACACCAGTGCCACTCCCGACAATCATGTCTACTCTTGACGCCAGGCACAGAAACACGTTTAGAGAGAAGGCTGCCGAATTTTCCATTCCCCCACAGGAAAGATGGTATTGCCCTAATAGCAAGTGCCTGAAATGGATTCGCCCATCAAAGCTGCCGCGAATACCCGCCTGGAATGAAAGGTGCCCCCATTGCGGAACAAAGATATGTAATATCTGTCATGGCCTGGCTCACAAATCTTCTTTAGAGTGTCCACATGATTCTGGCCTTCAAGCGTAAGTGTTCTCGGAATTCTGATTGATGGCGCATCCATCGGCCAGAAGTTCGTCTTCCCTGGAGACCTTTTCCAGTGCTAATGAAAAAGACAGCACGATTAACCTCGCAGAATTAGAAGGATGGCGCCGATGTGTGAAGTGTCGGACCATGGTTGAGGTAAGAAGCGCCCTTGTACCCAGCATCATAGCTGATCTATTTAGCGAACTCAAGGCTGCCGGCACATGACATGCAAATGTGGTGCCCAATTCTGCTACACGTGCGGAAAGAAATGGCGTACCTGTTCATGCACCGAGACCGACGAAGTAAACCGCCAAGCTGAACTAAGGCGACGTAGAGGAGAACGTGAAAACGCGAGAGATGTTGAAGCTGCGGAGCTGGCCCGTGTTATCGCACAAGTTGAAGAGATGGAGCAACAGATTGTCCGAGAGCGCCGAAGGGAGGAGGAGAGACGCGAGTCAGAACGACGCAGACAAGAGGCTGAACTTGCAAGGCTGGAAGCGGAACAGTTGCGAGAACAAGAAGCCATGCGCGCTGAAGAAGCTCGGCTGGAGCAGCACCTCCAACGCATCCTACGGCTCTCGGTCGAGGAAAGCTGCGGACGACTCGAACACGCTTGGAATGAGACTCGCCTGTCGCAGATGTACAGCTTGGACAACCGTCACATGGCTGCGGAGCGGCATCATATCCAAAGCCGTGACGAAGCTATGATCCAACAGACGCGGGAGAACGAAAGAACTTTCCAGCGGATGGAATCCAACATCAAGAAACGAATGTCGGACGAGCAAGAAAGGCATACGTTGGAGTCTGCAAACTTTACCAGCGAACAGCAGAATCTCGAAGACGACATGTTCCTCGAAATACAATTGCATCTCCGTGGGAAACAAGACAGGGAGACACGGGAGCGTCGCCTCCAAGCACGGTTCCAGGAACAGCGCTGGGAGCGGCACCAACAATTGCTAGCGAAGCACGAACTTGAGACGCAGACGCTTCGAACCCACGCAAAAATGGAAAGGCAGGGCTTGGAATTGGCCAACAATAGCAAGATGTATAAGATCGAGCACAACTCCCGCACCGCCATGGAGAACCTCTCGAGGGATGTGGTTGCGGACCGTGCGTGGTTTGATTTCCTCAACCAGAGGCGGCAGAATATGGTTGCAGCACATCGCCGGCTTATGCTTGAAGCTCTGGAGGGCGGCCAAGAACCCGTTGGACTGACCGAGGAGGTTGCCATGACAGTCGGACCTTTCATCGCTGACGTCCAGCCAGGGAGAGAAGTCAAGGTGTCGCAATATCTAGAAGCCATGGAGGGCATGGAACGTTCGGCACGAGAGCCATGGAAGGAAACACTCTCGCCATCGCCTACGCGCAGTGCATCTCCGACATATTCCTTTGTCCAGCTCGCCACAACCTCACAGCAATTGTTGGAGAACCTGGAAGCAGCTCCTACACCCGGCAACCCTGGCAGCCCACCAGCCGCGACTGCCAGTGAGCTACTCCTGTCAAACAGTGCCTTTGCGTGGATGACTGGCGCCACGCCAGAAGACGGTTCGCAAGCGAACAACGCAGCCGGCAGCCGTGCCCCAGGACTTAGCAGGAGTCGACGAGTCAGCCGTCACGAGCGTCCACATCCGCGAACCCCGATTTCACCTTCGATGGCCAACAAACCAAGAAACTTGAGAACGTCGTCGGAGGCTCCATCCAGCTCGCAGGATGGCCCAGCACCAAACCTCCCAACCCTCAGCATCTCTACTGAGCCGACCACCCAGGCTCACTCGTTAACCACGCATGAAACCCAACAAGCCAGAGTCCTAGGCGGCCTCGTCCCCGTGGTCGCACGCACCGAAGACAGGCGTCGCAGATTGATGAGTGCGCTCACACATAAACGCCAATCCTCTTCCACGAGCTCGGCGTCCAGCTCCGACTCCCTCTTGACGCCATCTACACCGTACTCGACCCCGACATCGCCCTTCGCGTCGGTTTCTCCCAGCCCAACTTCCCATCGATCCAGCGCCACATCGAGAAGCAGTGGAGACAGTCTCTTCCTCCACAGCTTGATCGGTGCCGCGACGACCACAGCCGCCACGGCGACAAGGCCAGCGACAGCCACGGGCGCGGTGTCTCCGAGCCTACCGTCCGCTCCCTACTGCAAAATAGGTGGGACGAGCGAGGAGGAGAGGCTCTCCAAGCCGAACAGATCCCTCTTTCGGACGCCATTGCAAGCAAACAGCAAGCCCCAGTAGCGAAGTTCAGAATGGAGTCCATCTGCGTGGGATCAGGGGGGATACGACTACGTACATGGCACAGTGGGGAACATCTCGTCCTCGTCTGATCTTATCATATCAGACCAGGGAAGAAGGCATGAAAGTAGGCGAGCGGTTGGACATATGTAGGCATGAAGGCAGGCGGGTATACAGGCACAGGCCCACAGGGTATCTCTGAGGCTACTCTCACCTGTCTACTACATGTGTATACAGTACGTGCATACGGAGGGAAAGGAGACAGAACATTCATCCATAGAAACACACACTATTTCGCCTCGTCTCTTAACCGCATACTTCAAGTGATCGAGCAGTTACAGTATCTGCAGTCCGCACGGCAGAACAGGGCATTTTCTCATCTTAACACTACAGTACATTTCTATCTGCGCGTAGGAGTACCAAGCGTGCAATGCCTCGCAGCGTCCACAGGAAGGAGAACCATAGACATCTTTGACCAAGTCCAAAGGCAAAGAAAGCTGGACGAAACCTGCTGACTTTGCGCATCCGCCTCTGCCGTTGTGACTGAGTGCTATGCAAAAAGGGGGCAAGCTGTACGCTGCACGCTGCACTTTACTCGCTGCCACATGTCGAACGACAAATGCCGATTCAGCCGCGGTGTGGTCGAACGGGATGAGTGTGAAGAGCTCTGCCGTGCTGTAGCAGCGGGTGCTGTTCAGCCTCGTGCAAGGTGCAACAAACCCTTGACTTTAGGCCATCCATGCTCAGCTCGAGTGCCCTTGAGATATCCAGCTCAGGAGCATCCAAATTGATCTTTAAGCAAAGCAGGATCGGGCCATAGTCTCAGCACAAGCTCGACACACAACAGGATCGCCGTGGTGGGTGGAAACTGCTCACAGGGGCAATGCAACGTAACGTCGTCTGGCGGATAAAATTTCTGTTTATCCCCTTCAACGCGTCTCAAGTTCAACCAAAATACCCCAAGGCCTGCAACTCCTTCCTCACACCATCTTCACTCGAGATCTTTCTCATCTGCGTGTCTTCCAACTTCTCCCCCCCTGCGAAGCGCATTTTCAAATCCTCAATTGCGCGGATCTTCTTGAGTAATCCCCGAATCTTCTTATCACGAGGATCTCCGCCAGGCGTCATGGGAGAGGTTACTTCCAATTCAGGTGGGATATGGTCGCCTTGAGGGATCGGTGGAGGAGGCGGAAGCGGAATCGTCGTGTTGATGTTCGTCGGGGCGTTTGCGCGAGCGGTTTTCTGCTGACTCTGAGGAGTGTTGCTGGCAGGGCCCTTAGGCGTGCCGTTTGCTTGGAGATGATTTCGATCCCGCATTGAACTGTTCGTGTCACCTCGTTGTCGTCGGCTGTTGCTCCTGCTCCGTTCCTTCTTCGGTCCAGTGGGCGGCTCGAGACCTGCCGCGGGCACGTAATTCCTACTTCGGCTACGCTGGTGGCCCCGACCCTCAGGACTCCGGCTTGGACTCTTTCCTCTACCTCCGTTGCGTTGCTCAGGGTTGAGGCTGTTAGATGCTCCGCCTTCGCCTTGTTGTTCTTTGGCTGCTGCCGCTGCCGCCGCGGCCTTCTTCGCTTCCCGCTTCTTCGCATTCTTCTTGGCGGCCTTTGACATGGGCTCACCGTCAGCGCCTTCCCCGGTACCTGTCAGGCTTACACCCCCTCCAGGAGCAGCTCCAGGCGGCAGCGGCTTCTTCTCGTCAACCGGTTCAGCACCTGGAACAACACGATGCCGTGACTTTCCGAAACCGTTGATGTTGCTTGCAAATGACGAGATGCCATCTCGCACGAAGGCAGCACCTCCTTCATCCTCACGTTTGAACGCCAGAGGCGTCACCTGGCCTCGAGCACCGGGCGGTCTGTAAGCTCCAACAGGCTTGCTGGGTGTCTTTCGAGTTGCCGTATATTCCGTAGCACTGATATGAGGCATAGGAACGCTGGCAAGTGGATTGGCGCTCAGAGGATGTGCACCTGCCGGTTGGGGCCGCCAGCAGACGTGATAAAGCTCATTCATGTCCTCATTGTACATCAACGGGCCACTCGCGTGCCAGATGCGAACACCGTTGTCGACTCGCAGACGAGGCGACGTGGTCGCCGTCAAGATGTGTACGCCATCTGGTGACCATTCGCACACGCTTGCATTGCTAGCTTCGATGGTGCAGATCTTTGTGAAGTCCTTTTCCAAATCGTAGATGTCCATCTGGCCAGCTAGGTTTCCAAAGCCAGCCAGAAGCATGAAACGACCATGAGGTGAGAACAGAACGGTGTTGCGCGGACCAAGAGGAAAGGTATGCACCACCTGTGCCTTGGCGTTGAAAATGACAGTTTTCGCTGGCATGTACCCGTACACCACAGCAAAACTGTTCGACTTTGGTGACCAAGCAACGTCGTGAATAGGCCCCTCCTTGTCTACCATCCGGTCAGTATATTGTGTTATCCCATGCACAGCCCAGGATAATGTACCTAGATCAATCCGGGAGTCGACGCCACCATTTGCACTCAGCAGATAGAGGGTTGTCTCTCCGTAGTAACTCTTTCCGGTTTTGTCGACTTCTGTTTGTGCCAGCACAATCAAAGAAGTCCCGTTGTCGTTCCACTTCAATTGCACCTTGTCACCCTTGAAGAACTGCTTCTGGGAGGCAGGCGTGGTGAAGTCGGGCACGTTGTAGACTCTGACAGCAGCAGGTTGGCCCTATCATTCACATTAGATCGGAAAATCCCCATAGAGTGTGTGTTGTACGACAAACCTTTCTCTCGGGTACAAAGACCGCAATAGTATGACTCTCGCCCGGCGATACCGCGAAGTCCACCACGCCCTCGACCCGAATCTTATTCCAGACGGTGGTCAGGTCATGGCTCTCGTAGATTTGGACTTCATTGGTGACCACTCTCGCACAGAAGGCCTCGTCGTGGGTGTACTGCAGATTCCAGCCGGTCTGGTTCTTTTGTACGAAGCGGGCGAGAGGCTCCTTGTCGACTCCTTCTGCCAGAGCCTTCTCATCATGTACCAGCCACACCTTGAGGTTTTTGACCGCGTCGCCGTTCTCGTCTTTGGAGGGGCGTTGCCACGTAATGATGTAGGTGCCTTTGGGGGAGAAGCCTAGTTCGAAGACATTCTCGGCGGGAAGGGAGGAGATGATGACACCCGTGTCAGCGTTGATGATGTTGACCCTGTTGTCAAGTCAGTCCCATGCGGACCATGTTGTTTTGTGCCTGCGAGGCATACTTCTCCGGATACGCCCACGCGAAATACCGGCCACAGGGTGAATAGGTGCAGCAGCGCAGGTTCCCTTCAGGTCTGGTTTATGGAGTGTTAGCGAAAGCGACACGGATGGAGTCGATGGAGGGGCAGGTGGACACACTTTTCAAACGCCGGAAGGGGCTGGTAGTCCGGGGCACCATTGACCACACCGATCCCCTTCAGAGTTCGGACTGTTGATACACACGTCAGCAAGGCAAGGCTTCAGGAATTTCTTTGGGTGCGGCTAAGCCCAGATGACGACTTACAGGCGAACTGAGTCAGAGCCATGTTTGAGGGTATCGCAACTTGCGGATGAGTCTTCCGGGCGAGAAATATAGTCGGTTCCCAGTGTAGGAAAACGCGGTCAAGTCAGAAGAGGCGGTCGAATCTCCAGAGGAAGAAGTTCGGTCAGGTACAACAAAGTGGCTGCGGTTCCTTGGTGGCGGTGAAGAGTTGTCACAATTCGAGTCTTTTCCGTACTTGACAACTGAATGTCAGCAATTGCAGGAAGGGACACGCAAATTGCACAGGGGTGACGAGAGGGTGGTGGAAGAGCGAAGAGGAGGGAGTGAAGAGCAAAGACAAAAAAGATGCCAAAGACAAGAATTTCGCAGGTTTCGTGAAATACCAGCATATCGCATCCCTTCAGGTGACTAGCCCACAAGCCTGCGCCTAAGAATGGGTACTGATTACCTAAGTCGCCTCCCCCAGAGACACCGCTTCGTTAGCGCAGGCCTCTCGGATAAAAACACAGCTAGTGATAAATCTCAGTCTGCCCTAGTGGCTCGCAAAGAGGGTATAAGGTCAAACATCAGCTATCGAATCTGCCTCGCAGCCTGCAAACGCCCTTCCTTGGACACCATATCATCGATATCGTACAGTAGCAAGCTCGTTCTTCCGTCGTCCAGGAGAAAGAAGGTCGAGCCCGAAACACCTCGCCTCAGTTCAGTTGATCCCATCGGTCACAAAGGCCCAGTCAACGCCGCGCCGCCCGTCAATCTATTCTTTCTCGAAAGGAAACCTACCCAGGCCCTGGCCTTCGCCCTGGTGCATTGATTGCTGGGCCTGCTCTAGTCCACTCAACCGGTCCCGCATGACTTGCTCTGCCATCTCGGTACCCATCCCTGAGAACCGGGTGGCCTGGCCATGCTCCTCCACTAGCGGGGCAGGCTGCATCGTGGTGTCAATGATGTTCTGATCATAACTCATGCCATCCATCATCTTTGGATCTGTGCTTCCTGCTGCGCCACTCGGAGTGATTCCACTCATGGGTGTACTTTGGCCTGATCCAAAGCCAAACGCCGGTAGATTTCCTGTGCGCGGAGTTGAAGGGGCAACCACATTGGTGCTCGTACGGGAGATTGATGCGCGCGTGTTGTACGGTGTAGACACTGGACCACTGACTGTACTGCCTGCGCCCTCGCCAAACCCAACCAGACTGGCTTTGTCTTCGTCGCTAAATCCCCCTGTGCTAGAAACTCCATCGTCCGGGTCTTCGCTCATCTTGTCTGCATCGTAATCAACACTACCGCTCGCCCATGTGGTGCGACCACCGACACTGCCCGTTGCGCTAGCGCTGCCCACCGTACTTCTTTCTCTGAACTGAGGAGTATTGTCGTATGCCTGGCCGTACATGGCTCCAGCGCCTGGTACCAGATGCCCTAGTGGAGTTGGTCTAGAGGTAGCAACTCGTTCAAGGCCTGCAAGACGGGAAATGCGGTCGGCTCGTTCGGCTTCAAGGGTATTTGCAGAAGCAGTTGCGCCGCGACCCCCATGGCCCGTAGCGCCGTCCTTGATCGCGACGACCGACAGCGCAGACAACGATGTGGTGGTGGAGTTTGGGGTTCCGGGGCCCATCTCGCTTGGGGTGGCCGGATCTGAGGGAGGCGGGGGGACTACAGGCACCAGATGATTAGCTTTGATACATCTTTATGTACAGGTCGTCTTGCGACCCACGGTTGATCAGTGTAGGTCCCCGATTAGGCATGTTTGCGATCGGATTTTTGTACGTGTGAGAAGGATTGCTGTGACCGAAGTCGTGGGTGAGATGGCCAGACGTCGAAGCCTTTCAGTGCCAGGAAACCGCCGAGCCAATACCGCAGCTGCCGTGGGACAAGAATGGAGGAGGCGATCGCGCTGTCACTTTAGGGTTGCGGTAAGGTGGGAGTGGGTTGGAGCGCACCCCTGGGAACGATCGAGGGGCTTTGCGAGGAGGGGGCCGAGACGATCGGAGGTGTTGTTGTAGCGCGAGGGAATAATGAGGCGGGAGTCGGATCTTCAATGTCTGTCTAGAGGCTATTTCCTGAGCCACTCCGCAAATAACAACTGAAAAGGTATAATTCTACTTGTCAAGGACGGACCAGCACTGCAAGTCGCAGAGCCTCGTCGAGAGTCCAAGTTCCCTCACATACGTCATGGTGGAACCCAATCACCAAGCGCCAGCAGGTGCCTTGTGACAGGGCTCTGAGCAGCAGTAAGGTAGCTGGCGATATAGTCATGCCATTATTAAAGTCATATCATACATACACTGTTCGTAAATAATAGGAACGTCTCATCACTGACCCGCCCCTGCCCGCGCAGCATCCACTTCCCGCTGGAGAGCTGCAAGATCGGCCAAGATGTCTCGCTGCTCACTCTCGGGAGTATTCACTCTGCTGCCTCCAGTCTCCATGATACCCAAAGTAGCCATCGACGGCCTTGTTGTCTCCATGCTGCTCCTGCTCGACCCTCTCCCTCGCCGCGGAGGTGGGACCGGAGGAGGCAATCCTTGGCTCATTCTCTTCAAGTAAGACGGCGTGTGAGGCAGTCCTGGTCTCGCTTCCAGGTACCCGAGATCCGCTTCCTCTGGGATGGAGACTACATCCATAGATGGGCGGCGGTCGGTTGTGCTGTTCGAGCGACGTGCCGGTGGCGGTGGAGGAGGTTTCGCTGCTGAGTTCGTAGCACCCGGACTTGGAGGTCCGTCGATGTCGCTGAACACCGAATGGCGCGATGAGGTGCTCCTTGTCAGCACCGGCTTCTTGGGTGCTTGCTGGCTCTTTCTGCGAGCTAAAGGAGGCGCCGGTGGAGTCTTCTTCGGAGTGTCAGTGACTCCGGGAAGGTCGAATCGATCACTCGTAGGGATTTCGTCAAACACGGGCGACTTCATGCTCAGCGTTTCCGAGCCGACATTGCGACTGCTAGGCAGGGACAGCGAGTTGATGAAATTGTCAAATCTGGCTGTTGGACCTGGCGACACCACAGGGTCCTTGATCGGCTTTCCTCGTCTGCTCTTCGGAGGAGGCGGCCTCTGTCCTCTTTCTGAGATAGTTCCGAGACCCGCTCGGTACGCATTCGCCTCGGGGCCGTCTAGCTCCTCTGATGTTCGCGGGCTCTCATCGTGCGCAGGCTGGACGGTCTCGAAGATCGAATGCTGTGAGATTGATGCTGTGTCGGCGCTTGAGCCACTGTCACTTACAGGCATTGGGCCTGCCGGAGTGTTCTGTACCACTGAAGGGCCTCGGTCCCCAGTAAGCAGCATTCTCTTGAACGCGTCCACATCCAGGGCCGACCTCGACGCCCCAATTGGATCTTTTACCCCCGCCGTCGGCTGAGTGTTGACCGGCCGCCTTGGTGTGCTTGAAAATCGTCCCAAGGTTTCCCTGATGGCATTGTCCTTTGCGCCCGTGGGTACAAACAGACCAGGCGTGGTGATTTCATTGTTGGTTCTTGCGTTCTCCAATGCTTTCTCAATGGCGCCGTCGTCGTCATCTGAGGCTTCCTCCCCAAAAGGATCGCTGGCCAGCGCCTGACTGTAGTCTGTCGGTGGAGGATAAGAAGTCTTCGGGCTAGGGAACGTAACAGGGAATTCCTGTCGCGTAGATTCAGGCGATGGAGGATACGAGACCGGCGATATCGGTATGGCTGGCGGCGATGCGAAGTTCACATGTTTCTGAGAGGTGCTGGGGACTGTTCCAGATAGGTCAACACAAGAACATGGTGTAGCCGAACAGGAGCGGCGAGTACATACCTCTGGTATCTAGAGAAAGCCCTCCAGGACTGGTCCCGCGAGGATCCGATGTGAGACTGGGTCTGGGAGAAGTGCTCCCACCAGGTCCTTTCAACGAACTACTCTTGCGGAAGGGATTCGTGGACATGAGGTCTCAAGAGCCATGTAATCCGCATGAGCGCTCATTGATGTCTGATCTCCGGACGAGAGTTTGGTGTCACAAGATCCTATAGAGGGGGATAATCTGGTCTTGTGAGTTCGACCCGAGCGGATTGGGCCTGACATTGGGATTGGACTCTTGGATAAGCACGAACGCGGAACCATGTGGCTGCCCACCCGCGACTCGGACTTTTCAGGGCTGCGCACAACAGGCTCGACAGGCCGTCAGCTGGCATAAGAAAAGGGGATTCATCCACTGCATTTGGTCCATCGACTACTGCTGTTGCACGACTCATCGTTCTCGTCTGCAGCTTAATTCAATCCATGCTTACCTGCATCAGTTCTAAGCTGTTCCGTAGCCTGGTCAGAACCTATTGCAAGCGGCGGGCAATGACACCGGAAAGAGAGCAGAATGCACAGCGAGAGTTGTTCCGACTACATTATGATTACTTTCGGCTGCGCATAATGGCCGATCATACGTCCATCGGCCGATCGCATGACCAGTTCCCAGCCTATCTAGCTAGCTTCTGCCTTTCATACCTTGATAAAAAGCTCTTATCCAGCTGTCCCTGTCTGTGATTCCGCCTTTCGTGTATGTTCTCCGTATCTCGTCTTTCGTGGGGAGGTTGCCCCTAATCGTCATATGGGAAAACCATCTATGCTGTATGTGCAGATCCTCTTTCCAAGGAATGTCCCTCCGTCGATACCGGTAGTCGACGTCACTCAATGACGCAGACCGGTCCTCACTGAGGTCGAGGGAGTGCCGGACTGACGCGAAAAGGTCTCCGAAACCCCGAACGCCCGGGCTAATGCAACAAAACAAAAATGAGTGCGACAGAGGTTTCGTGTCACGACGGTTGGTGGATGAATCACTGTCGTCCCTTGGTCTGCACCCATCCATCCTCGCCAGACCATTGCCATGTCTTTGCACCCTTGACGGGATGAAGCAGCATCGGACGGACGACGGTCCTGCCGTAAACATCTTCCCATTCTTGTCCACCACTCTCAAGAGCAGTGATGCCCAAGAGCCGCTGGTAGATCGGCATGGCCTGGGCGGAACTGTAATACCAGGTCATGTTAGTCCAGGCGTATTCGTTCCATTTGCTGAAGGTGCTGTTCCAGTAGCCTCCAGCCTGTCCAAACGGTCCACCATTGAATGTGGACTGCAAGGCCTCGGGGGGCCAGTGTCGGTCGGCGAAGACAGGGTGAGGGAATGTCGTGGATTTGAGCCCGTGATGGAGACACATTGTCTGAGGGAACATCTCTGCGTCGATGTGGTGCCCGTTCTCAGCATTCTCATAATTCATGATGTCCAGAACTCGCCGACTCACTCGGCCTTGCGCGATGAGAGTGGCTCGCCTCGGGGTTGACGCGCCTTGAGCATAACCCCAGAGGTAGTTGCGGAACCACCAGCCGGTGCCTGTGACGTTGAAGCTTGGGAGGAATCCGACCCAGTCAGCATCTTCGCCAACTCCCCACTCATAGTTGTCTTCCTCCTCTTTGGGAGCCTTGGGACCACGGGGTCTGACGCCTTCAACAGACACCGGACCCCAAACATGGTGAGGATCCTCTTCTCTCGTGGAGTTACGAAAGTCGGTCTCAAAATCACCGTGGACTGCTGGTATATACACTCGGCCGGCTCGCTCCCAGATGCCTTTTCGTGGTTGCTCCCGTCCGAAGTTCTCGATGGCTTCAAAGAAATCAAGGTAGTGGCCGGTATAACGAACGTCAAACTCCCACTGGTAGAAAAAATCAAACTCAGGGTGATTGCGAGCGAACCACTGGATGATCATCCATGGCGATCGTCCAACGAAAGCATGCTCTGCCAGGTTGGAATACAGGCTTCGGATCTGAGCATGATTCCAAACTTCCGTCAAGGACCGGAACTCAGGCGGGATATACTTGTTGATGGTAGCCTGGGGTTCGTCTTCGCCAACAAAGAGCGGAATCTTCTCATCTTTGACATGCAGGAGCAGGAACACTTGGTATTTCCCACCACTGGCCAAGGATGCCTCTGCGATCATCGCGCGAATGTTCATGACTGCGTCGGCGGTCCATTTGGCGCCGGTCCAGACACGAATGAGAATTGCAGTCCGCTTTGCTTTATTGACCATACCGGGTTCCAAAGTCGAGGAGACTGCTTTAGATGATGTCCGATCATGCTTGTGTCGAAGGTTCGAATACTGGATCGAATTTGCAGGTCGTTCCTTCACCGCTCGAAAGCGCTGTTTGTTGGCAACAACACATTCGTCTTGCAGTTCGCCCCAATCAACGGTGTCCCAGTCGACATCGCTCATGGTCTTCATTTCATCGAGATCGTTGGCGTCCCATTGGTCAATTCCGTAGGCTTGGAAGCGGCCAACGCGATCAAAAGATACAGTGCCATCCAGGCCAGAAGCTTCGTAGGAGCCGAGGGTAGGTTCGACAGCGCCTAGGGATGTCAGGAAATTGCAGTCACACAAGGGTCTTTCTCGTACCATTAGCTTGGCCAGGATATGCCCAGATTGCATCTTCATGGCTCTCGTTTAACGGTATACCGCGCGGACCGATGCAGGAGACAAGATGATCCAGAGGTTCTTGAAAGCTTCGATAACCATCGTAGCGAATGAGGTGAGGACTCTTGTTCTTGCAGTCAACTTCACCCGTCTCGCAGGCGCGCAGGTGTGAAATTCCACGCGTCAAACCGTCATGCCTATTGGATCAAATCAGCACCTGTCAGGACCTTGACGTGACACGACATGGCACGTGCAGCACATACGTTGTGAAATCCTTCCAGATCCACTGCTCTTTCTTTGCATTCGCCATTGTCATCTCCATCAACTCTTCTTCAGTGGGCGGCGGAGGCGGAGGAGTCTCTGCGATATTTTCGGCTGGTGGCTCTACCACTTCTGGAACAGGCTCTGGCTGTGGTGGTGCAGGGGGGGGCGCTGCATTCATAATCTTGATGACGATGACGAAGGCGAGAAAGGTGCAGAAGACTTTGGCCACCATGCGCAGTCGAGGCATGCAGATCTGCCATCTTGAGGGCTTCTTCCAGATATCATACTTTGCAGGAGACCAGCTCGGAGGAGGCGTTTCAGGCTCAACTGGTGAGTCTTCGAGGAGCCCCATTTCGAAGCGGTTTCCACTGATGGTGAGTCTCCGTGTCATATGCCTTTCTTCGGGGAGATAGGAGTAGGTTGTTCAACTAGGTGGTAAATACAAAATGCCTGAGCGAGTGACTGGAGGTGAGGAGGCGAGGCAGCTGAAAAGAAAGGTAGTGAAGTCGGTGGTGTTCGTGGTTATCGAAGATGAACAGGAGGAAATTGGCGCGCTGGAGGGTGGAGCGAGCCAAAAATTGGACGGCGTCATGTACTTGTGGCGGTTGCCATCAGGTTGTTATGGTAGCGACTGGCGGTTAACGCAGCAAGAGCAACAGCGATTTACAGGGAATAGGAGGGTGGAAGCAGCTCGACAATAGCGAGTGAACCGAGATACCAAGGACGGACGTAAACACACGGGAAAGGGAGTGGAATTATCTGACAAGATAGAGACCCGGACTGCACGCAGTATCAGTCTGGGGTGGATCTAAGATGGAAAGCACTAAAGTGTCCGAAACCCTGGCTCTGCATCTCCTTTATTTTAGCCTTTGCTCGCTTTTGAATATCCCATAGCTTCATGCAGCATAGCGGCTGAGATGCCCATGTCTCCAACCCTCAGGGCAAAAATACGATAGGCCGGACAGTGGGGACGGCGGAGGACATTGCCCACAAACAGGGAACAGCTAGCCTCTGAGCCTCGCTGTGCACCCACTTCGGCGTCTCTCCATGCCTGTAACTCCGTTCTACATGGCGTTGAATCACGAAGTGCTGGAGGACCCGGGCGCATGTTGATCCTTCAAGGTTGTCAAAGCCCCATGTAGCAGGCAAAATGGCAAAAGAGAGACAATGGGCCGGAGATCCACAGCACGGCGGAGCATGCCCTGGACATCGATCAGCCTATGGCGTCTGGAATCACCAGATCAAGCTTTTGAAAGAAAGTACAGGCCACATGCAGCTTCTCCAACTGGTGTGCAGCATAGCCTCCAAATGACACATGGTTGAGCGGTCCTCTGTGAGTCGGCGAGCTCGATTACAAGACATTCCCGCGAATCTACTCGGTATTACCACCTGGGCAGCGAAACATTGCGAGAAAGCACGCAAACTTCGTATTCGAACTGATAAGAGGAGAAGACTGCAGCTACGGGTAGCCGAAGAGGGAAATCAGGATGGCTGGGGCAAACCCCCAAGCCGGGATGGATCGATTAGAAAACTCCTTTATCGATGGCGCCATTATGCCCAGGCCGAATTGATGACGCCCTAGATTTTGGACTGATTATAGACAGTCAGTGTGGGAGGGATGCATGTCTGGGGAGTTGCTCGCCTCAAACATGGGCCCGCAACAAGCACTGTACTTGTACGCGCAAGCTCTTCTATCATCCTCCTTGCAACCCGGAACAACGGGCTGAGTGGCACCGGTCGAAGTTTTAGGATCTGCCCCTCAGATTTTGTGTTGGGCGGCTGACGTCATGATGCCTGGCTCCATCCCCACCAATATTGCCTTGGCGCGGAGTTGAAGCCCACGGTTTTCTTGAGAGTCAAGAGTGAAGACGATGCGAGCTGCTCGTTCCCGTCGTCTGCCGGTCTCTAGAGGCTTGGGTTGGCATCATAAGATGCACACCACTACAGCATGCAATGTGCCACTTTCGTACTATGTTGGGCATTTCCAACAAAACAGGAGAGGCGTGGATCGGCAGGAGGCAGCACTCTCGACACCCACTGTGGCCACCAATGTTCGACCCAGCAACACAGTGCACATCTGCGGCTTACGATAGCCAATTACTTTAAGCAACACCCCCATGTTGCATGATCCACACCGATGTTGGATTCATTGATCGTTTCAAAAAGATGGTGCTGGCTTCATGTTTTCCTCGGACCGCTCGAGTTGCTTCAGCTCTGGTCAGCCGCCCTCTGCCAAACATGCTGCCCCGGACGACATGCGACGTGCAGCCGCGGACTCAGCAATAATACGACTATCCATGACAGCGGGCCAAGAAACGGCCGATGCTGCAGCTCCACAGCCAATCAATTCTCCCTTGGGACATACATCAGCTCTAGCTTGCAGCTGCAAAGTCCGCTCACTAAAATGACCTCCAAGGTGATCTCTACCAGTCGTACTCTGGTCCAACCAGCTTGCACAGCTCGTCTTCCTGCGCGGCATCGCTCTGCGCTTGGGGAATTGCATAATCGATATTCCTGCCTTGGGCTTTTTCGGACTCTGCGTGCCGCACTAGGGCATCCTTCACTTTGTCAAGGTACCATTTTACGGCATGCTCTATCCGATCAATGTCGTCAGCAACCAGAGACGTCTTCCGGAGGAGGCATGGAACGCTTCAAGCACTGCTCGATAACATACCTTCAATGGAGTGCAGCCTTCCTAATCCAAGGACCCCGGATTTGAATCCCTTCTGCGCGTTGACAGCCAGTTCGACATCCTCGGTTTCAACAAATCGCCAGTAAGCAATGTCATGCTCCATCCAATGGTCGTACTCCGGACTCGGTTTCTTCATACTCGATCTCCGGTAAGTCTCGCTGTCATACGAAGTGTTGAGGGATCCTTTCGCATCGAACCGGCCGATGAAAAGGAGATTGTCGCTAAAAGTAACCACTCCGAGCGGGTACAGCCAAGCTACAGAGAGAGGAGCCTTGGGTCAGCGTCAGTGTTTCCGGAAGCTGATGATTATGACACTCACTTATGTATGCCTCCGACAAGCCCTCCTTCTTAGGCGGCAAAAAATGTCGAGATGCTCCTATACCCTGCCGCAAATAATACTGGTCTAGGGCGAAATCTTTGGGCAGCGTCGTTGGGTGGCCAGTTTGACAATGATAGCACTCCTGCGTTGTATTAACTCGAGTACCATGCCACAATCCCCGGGGGCGCATACTTGAAATCCATCGACAAACGTCTTCCAATTGAACTCCGTCCCAGCCACTGAGCTGTTCCAGGTATGATCATACTCCCAGCCTGAGTTTGGAAATAATTCGAACTCGTTACCAACTTCCTTCCCCGGGTCTGATTTGGGCATTGGCTCAAAATCCTCCCCGAACTGCTGTTCAAAGCTCACTGCTGGCGTCTCCCTGGCGTCAAAATTCACGAATATGAAACCCTGGGCCGTGACGTGCGTGTGGATCTTGAATAAGCCATGTTGCTTCGGATCGAAGTCCGGGAGCTGATTGTACGCCCGCGCTGTGTGCAGGTCTCCGTTCGCGAGGTAAGACCATCCATGAAACCGACATGCCAGCACAGTACTCGAGCCACTGGCCTTCTGAGTCACGGGGTGCCCTCGATGACGGCAGATATTGTGGAACGCATTGATGTTAGCATCCTTGTCGCGAATTAGGATGAAGTTCCAGCCGAACATCTGACCATAAACATTTTAGCCCGACCTATATTGAGGCTGATGTGGTCTTCAATCATCGTACCTCAAGTGTCAAGTAGTCGCCCGCTTTCTGGAAGCGGGCAATGAACGAGGCTACATGCCAGAGCTACGCAGAGTGTCAGCCGAGCACTTCAAAAAGCAGGTGGCTTTGGAGCACAATCATGTTTGCCCGGCCAGAAAATGCTCATACCGTCGAGAATAGTCCTCGCCTTTCGAGCTGGAAGATCTTCTCGTCGCGGTACCACCTGTCAGATCCCCTCATCAGCACTTATATCGATATCATGGCACGGCTCCACGCGCACAACCACGTCCGGTACTCCTAGGCACGAGCTCCACGTACCGTGATGGCGCCAAATTCAACGTCTTTTTCCCTAGGTCCTCTGGACGAAGGTTCCTCTCCCGCCCCTTCTGGAGGTATCCGCCATTCAAGATGAAGTTCCTGCTGTCGACGGTCGTCATTGCCAGGTACTTGTGAGATTCTACACAGTCTAAGCCTGTCTTTCTCGAGTGACAACCATTAACACAATGCAATCAATCGACAGTCTTGGACTGTCAGTGGAGAAGACGATCCGATTCACTGCCCGGGCAGGAGGTAGACCGGCAGGATCAACGAATGTCTTTCTGCCTATATATATTCCATTTGACCTTTATCTGGTTTTCGATAGGGCAGGCTACTTCATCTGATTTACCGAGCCAACCCCTCAAGTGCCGGAGATGAGCGTCTTGGGGATATATTGCTGATTGCGGGAAGGAGCAAAAACCATACAGAGCCATCAGCGCGCCAATCACCGATGGAAGCTATGATGTGGGCGGACACACGGCAGCTGCAACGAGAGCTGAACGATGAAAGCAGAAGGCGAGTCGAGCTTGAGCATGGCCGTGCGTGGGCCCTGCCCATGAGGGCTAGAAGTTGACGAATATCTCGTCCTTGGTAGAACTTATCTTTTCTGCAGCCAACCCGGCTGGCCCTCAGGCATTCGTAGAACCTTGGCACCGAAGTACTCCATATATCTCACGACAAGCCCCAACATATCTTCAGCACGCTTAGAGCCGTAGCCTTCGACCATCTGGAATTAACTCCTTTAATGTCTGCGCCAGCTAGACCTGCACAGCATTGCTCTCTACGAGAGACCCAACGCCCATATCTATGAATGTGTAAGCAACGCCATTTCATTGAGAACCATAGACTGCAGTTGAACCCGATTCTCAACACCTCTCACTCCGCTGATGAAAGAAGAGCAAAAGGAGGCGGCTCGACCCCAGATCCCTGCCTCGTTGAAGTGCTAGAGATGTGTACCTAAGAGTAGGTTGGGGTCATGGTTGATTTTTCGCGAAGAATACTGAGCTCTGATCAAGGTATCAATCTCGCCTTGGGCTCCACCTTGCATCGCGATTGTATATTTGATAGGAAAACTCGATAAAATGTTTGAAGCGATGAATATGCCTCGGGAGAGTGGTCTTTGTGAAGTGGGGGGAAACGAAGAGGGTATAGACACAGCGGAAGAAAGCGACTCGGGTGTCCAAGTGCCTGGGTAACACCTCCTAAGGGAGGGGGAGGGGGGAGGGACAGACGACAGATTGCAACGTATGGAAGGACCGCAAGGTGAGCAAATAACATCGGAACAGTGTTGCCAAATCAGATTTTGTGTTCCGAAGTCTTCATCAGTAGTTGGAAGCGCGGTGAACGACGTAGACGCTTATGAGTCCAACTCCGGCACAGAGGGTATCGTACAGGTATCGTACAGGTTCGGCTCGATGATGAACACGACGTGACAGGATGAGTGCTTCCGGCTGTGGGAACAAATATTTTCTGCCAAGATGTTTAGGCAGGTAGCGGAGACTGCCATCGGACATGACGGATGAAGCAATGGCGGTATTCATGTGAAGATCCTCCTCTTTGGTACTGGCGTCCCCCCTCCAAAGACATTTCTTCCATTCGTGATCCTTAATCCACTCTTTGCAGGTGTAGGACTTGCTGTCATGTCGACATCGCCATCGCCATCTTCGTCAATGCGAAATCCGACACTTTTAGTGAATAGATTCATCGGCCTCTTCGTCGCACTGGCGCCGCCCATGTCCTCGAGCATGCGATCCATGCCTTCTACGTCGAGGTCGCCAGATGCGAGAAGCGTCTGGTCCGATGGTGGGGCTGTTTGGGTGGATGCATTGGCTGAGCCGGAGCTCGAAGGTAGTGGGTTTAATGACAGAATGAGGCGGTGGGATGTTTGGATCAGCATGTCAGGTGTTGATGGTATCGTGTCGAAGATGCTGGTGGCAGAGAAAGGATTATCGTAGGCAGATACCGGAAGGACACTGACCGAGCGTGGTGCTTGGCCACCTAGTCTGACGGTAGGAAGGCGGACGGGCTTCACTTCGCCTTTCCAGAACGCAAGGATGGATGGAAGGTAGATGATCTCGTGGGCGTAGCTGATGATTATGCATTCATCGTGTGATGAACGGGTGGAGGACTTTTCTTCGACGAAGATGGATCCATGTTGTCGGGCATCTGGTCGGGTCGCTCCAGTATTGAGCTTTGGGCCTTGAAACAAGCCCTCGGATCGTACCTTGCGAGTTGATGGAGTCATTGGAACTAGCGATCCTGAGGTCGGCTGAGCTGGTGAATTCGCCGACTTCTGCTTCATTTCAGCCAAGGGGAAAATATGCGAGTTTACTGAAAATCGAGTCCAAGAGCCGCCGTGAATGCCAGATATTTTCCCTTGGCCACGAATGAGGTTGGCACCAGAGGTGGAAGACGTCGGTCCCACAGCCTCGAGATCCCATATACCCCACTCCCCGTCCTCAAGCAACGCTATGACGGCACGGCCAGCTGCAACCCACTTTGCTTCGAGGACTCGCTTCCTTCTTTGGGTGACCTCAGTGTCTTGCTGACTGAAGGCTGGGAGGAGCGTGATAAGCAACTTTCCTCGTTCGGTGCCAGAGGTCCTTGCAGAGCGCGTGGTTGAGATGGAGGCGTCCGTTGCGTTTGACCCTCTGCGGTCCCTGGGGTGTGCTTGCTGGAAAAGCTGGTAGACTTTGACAGCGGAGTTAGAAGGGAGCGTGACAAGTAAGGATGAATGCCGTTCTGCGGGATATGGAGTGGTGTTGAATGATAGCCTGGCACCAACAGACGATGTACCAAGGTATGTCCTTCTAATTGGAACAGAAGACTCGGGTCTCGGCAAGATTTGGTTGTTTCGTACAGGTACTTGGTGAACCAGTAACAGTCCTGATCCTGTGCAGGATATGGAAGCGATGAGCAAAGACCATTGAGCTGAATCAGAGTCTTCCGGATCTTGCCTTGATTGAGATTGTGAGCGCGTCTGAGGCCTGTATTGAGTTTGTGCATCGGCACCCTCCTCTTCACGCGAGAGAACCCCGGTGTGGGTCATGGCGATGTCGGAGACGAATTGTTGGTGTGAGTTTGCGCCTTCAATCTTGACCATTTGAACATCGATCTTATAGGCATCCTGCACTTCCGGCGCTGGTGGGTCAAGAGGTGCTGATATGACTCGGAGTGCGAGATCTGAGCAGGCTGCAGCAACGACAATGCGGTCGTTATAGATGGCGGGCCATGCTCCCGGAGACGCCTGGTCAATCTCCTTCGATATAGATGGTATGGCGATCCGTGTTGCAGTCGTTCCAAGTGGGATGTCGATGTACCGTATCACGTCTCGGTATGGAGCATATGGATCGACTTCCTCTTGGTCATCTTCGAACTCGGCTGGCGCCGCCGTATTTTCTGCTGGTGTCGGCTCGTCGTCGTCGTCCAAGTCGATCACAGTCGGACCGCTCTTGGAAGTTCCATTGACTTTCGGAGCAAGCAAATTCTTTTTGGGTTTGAAGCCTTTGCCAGCATACCACACGAGACGCAGGCCTTGCTCGTGGCCGTAGACCACAACGGTAGAGCCATTGGACGATTGACGTGGATAGACATGCGATGCGTACGCTTCATGAGGGAGTTCGTAACTGCATTGCGAGTTTAGACAAGTTGACCGGATCCAAGATAGAAGCCTACCTGAGTTGATATCGGTCTTTCAGTTTTAGCACTGACCGATGCATTTCGTCAGGTCCTGCGTTAGTGCAGGAGCACTGTAATGTTCCGGTGGTGGGTTTGAGTTATAGATGATTGTTGACTTCTGCTCTGGTTTGGATTGAGGCTTCCGAGCTGAGGAATTTCTCCAAATCGCGTCGCAAGCGCGTCACACCCCAGGCTGCGATTCTCTCACTTTCGCTTCACTTTGATTTCATTTTCAACAAAATATGTATGTGTGAGCCTAACTTGGCACAACAAGTCTCGAAACACATGGCCTTAACACCTTAGAGATGTCTAGGGACCACCATTTACCACGGGTGTTCCTCATGTCCTTCGCCCTTCCGCCGCCATCCCAGAGCCATGAGTTCGATCCAGTCGCTCGGCCTCCATGAGCCCAGCGCTTTATCCTATCTTGTGGCCGAGTCCGTCCTACCTGCAGATCCTCACCCATCTCTATACAAGTGGACAGTCTCACAAGTCCCAGACGAAAGTGGGTCTGGCCGAGTTGAGGAAGAAATCCTTACCACAAAAGACTTTGTGGTATGGTCCAGGAATGGTGCGATTAAGAGAGCATCGAGCCTGACTGTGGAAGGAGAGCCTATCCTCCATGCCTTTGTCACTCGGTTTGGACCAGATGAAGAACTTGAATCTAGGCGGCAATGGCACAGCGACAACGAAGTGTCGTTGGAATGGGCTCTAGTGGTGGTACTTAAAACCCAGGCTCACATATTCCTTCTCTCCGGCGAGAGCTATGTTCTGCCCTTGTCTTTCGAGGTCGGAGCTGCCTTTCCCTTTCCCCTGGGATTCATCCTACAGCGAAAGCTCGGGGACGGTGAGCTTAGTAGCAGTATTGAGCCTCAACATGACCTCAGCACCATCAACGAAACCCTGACCTCCATCGGCGGCAACAGCTCAAGACCTTCCCTGGTCTTGCCCGAGAGACTTCACTCGAATCCGGGACTCGTGCAATCGAATGCCAATGGAATGCCCCGTACCTTCTCCTTCACTGAGATAATGTCGGAGCTCGGGTTGGTGGTGTGTAGCCCACACCGGAAAGGTGAACCTCTTGACGAGTGCCATGCTCTGCCTCGCTCGGAAACATTGGTCTTCATCTCTGGGATCGCTGAATTACGCTCTGATGATCTCACCGGCTCTCCAGTCTGCATGGCATTAACCTTGAATGAGACCACATCCACCTTTACCCTCTGGCACGTTGGCCGAGGACCAGTAACGGAGCATTACCGACAAAAGGTCAAGAATGACGGACACCATAAGTCACGGACATCGTTGAGGAAAAGCTCGAACGTCTATGGTCGAGATACAGGCAACTTGAGGGAGAGCCTTTTAGGTTCTCGCCACGGCTACCCTGACGGCGGTCCTTATTCGTCCTTAGAAGAGACACCGTCTTTTCCGGCAAATGACCTGGCCTCGCAGCTTGGACCCGAGTTTGGAGATGTGAGAGTGCAGACTCGTTCAGCACGAAGGGTCAGCTCCATGCTAGCACGAACAGATCTGGGGTCAGCTATGGATAGGAACACATTCAACGATCTGGCAATGGGTCATGCTGGTCGGAAGAGTCTGAATCGGGCAGCGAAACGAGGTGAGTCGATTGGTAGTTTCAACGATCGTCACAGTTTTGGCTTCCGACGAAGAAGCTCTTACCCGACCAATGCGTCCATCTTCAGCACTGGCACTTCCTTCCTGGACCTCTCAACTCGCGGCTTGTTGGATGAGATGGATCCCTTGCGCCAATCCACGCGTCTCGAGGAGGATGCATTGGAAACCTCTGAATCCAACCTGCCCAGAACTATAGGGTTCTTCAAAGTAAAGAGCCTTCCCAGTGATCAGAACTTCACCATTCCCAGGTCAACTCGGGAGGTAAAGGTTTTCCAGCTCAACAGCCCCAGCTCGTCCGGTCAAAATGGACATCGAATGAGGGAGATCTACCTATGCGTGATGGACAAGACCGCGCAGGAGATGACTTTAGTCAGAGTTCTTGTGAAAATTCACATTCCGCCCAGCAGCCCAAAACAATCCGTCTCAAAATCTTCTTTTGAGCTGAAGGTCGCCGAAGTTCGCAGAATGCCCGGCATCAGGGACGCCTGTACAGTCATTGATGGATCTATCCAGCGACTGGTCCTTTTGACGCAGTCACGGTCCCAATTCGCGAGTCTTCACCTCGAAGCACCCTGGTCGCCCTCGTTCCATATCCAGCTACCCGAGTGGTATGCGGTTTACGATCCTTTTCTCGGCCCTCAAAGGGCTAGTCCTAGGAAGGACAAAGATACCGGGATTAGAAGGGCCATACCTGGTACGGAAGTGAAAATTGAAGGTCTCCTCAACTCAGGGGTTGAGGCGCAGATATATGCTGTGGACCAAGAGGATCGCCAGCACTCCTTGGGACTTCCCCTTGCTCCTCGAGACGGTCTTGTCCGCCAAATCTTGCAGACGTGTGGATTGATTCTTGGTCCGAATCAAGAAGAAACCCTTCAAGTTGCCTTCTGGGAAGTTTCCAGGTGGTTGGCGGGCCGAGACCCTCCGTTGACGTCCGAGTGGACTGCAATGGTCGTTGTGCTTTTCTCGCTGGCAGTCCCTTTCATAAGCAATCCGCATCCAAAATCAACACCAAGTCGGCGCAAAAAGACCGGTCTATTACGGTCTAGCAGCGGAAGTGCCATCGATCTTACCAATTATCACCTCATGCACAATGAAGGCCACGAATTGGCCCCGGAGTTAGGTACGCGAGGATCAGCATGGAGTTGGTTATCACAGAAACCCGTCAGCAATGCGACAATCTCGCCAAAGTCTCAGCACACTAGGACTGCAAACGCGACCTCTTTACATGATGGTAGATCCGAGAAGAATTCATTCTTGATGGCATGTATAGCCATGGCGAGAGAGTACACCCAGACGCCCCTGGGAGAGGCTGCGCTGGGGCCCGAGGGTTATCTACCAACATCAATCAACAGAGATCGTGACCAACGCTGCAATGCCATACCTAGCATTTTACTTGGTCTGCATCTTCTTTACGAAGAAGGCAAACTCAACGACACATCCGCACCAAATTTAAAGGGATACAAAGACAGTCTGGTATTGGTTCTGGCTCAACTAGGCCGCTGGCTGGAATGGAAAGACTGGACGGCTGAGAGTAACACTTATTATGAACATGAATCGGCAGAAGTGATGGAGACTTTGTATGACGACTCGTCTATAGATGGTCTACGTGTTCCAGCTCAACCATTCCCACCACCGTCGATATACCAACACCTGGATAACTGGATTAATGGCTCTCCATCGGCTCCCTTTCTCACGTTGGCACGAATATCTGGTGTGACAGTCCCGAGCAGTCCTGACGATCCATTGTGGAGAACGATGTTTTCATTGACCCCAAGAACATTGGCAATCTTATCCTTCATAGACCACGCGAATGGACAGCTCGGTCCGACAAAAGCACTTGACATCCTCGCTCATTCAGGAGTGAGTGAGCATATGCTGACAACGCTTCCTGACGGAGTCGCTGCCGTTTTCTATCAAGCTATCGCTTCGAAATGCTTCGGGATGTCCCGACTTGCGGGTCTTGGAAATCGGCTTTTTCACGGAATTGATCCTGAAAACCGAACTATCTATGGTTCAGCTCACTCTTCACATAAACAGCAATTGATGCCCTCTCACGAAGCCGTTCGAGACTACCACACCGTTTGCTCATCTGCGCTCGAGGCAGAAACGCTCCAACGGTGGGATGCATCGTCTGAAGCTGACCGACAAGCAATTACGAAACTGATATTCAACGAAGATCGTCGATTTCAAGAAGCTTCAAAGATTGTGAACCAGACGAAACCTCCACTCGTGGAATGTACTCCTGAACCTGGCTGGAGCGAGGTGGATTTACTCGAAGCGCAGAAAGCGCTGGCACAGCATGTCGCAAGAAGAACTCTGTCAGTCGCTGCAGGACGAGGCATGATGCAATTCACAGCCCGTGTCCCGTTGCTCACCGAAAGGGTGCCCATACCTGCGTTCAGCTTGCAATGTGTCATGAAACCTCGGAACGCCAGCGAGAGTACTCAAGCCATGACTTTTAGTGCAGACAAATCCACTTTCACAGAAGAAAAGGTTTGTTGGGCGTTCTTCCATAACGGTGCATCGATGGGTCTCATGATCTCGAACGATGCTCAGGGGATTGATACTTCCTGGATCCTCTACAACAAGCCGCCCGAACTCACAAACCGGCACGCTGGGTTCTTGCTTGCCCTCGGACTCAACGGTCATCTGAAATCACTTGCCAAATGGGTTGCCTTTAAATACCTCACACCCAAGCACACCATGACCTCCGTCGGACTGCTGCTCGGATTGTCAGCTTCCTTTCTGGGCACCATGGATACCCTCATCACCCGTCTCTTGTCTGTGCACGTCACTCGTCTGCTGCCCCCGGGTGCTGCCGAGTTGAATCTTTCGCCACTTACACAAACCACGGGAATCATGGGCATTGGTCTTTTGTACCACAATTCTCAGCACCGTCGCATGTCTGAGGTCATGCTATCGGAAATCGAAAACAATGATCCAGAAGAAGGCGTCGTGCCCGACAACGTACTTCGTGACGAGGGGTACAGACTCGCGGCCGGCTTTTCCCTAGGTCTTATTAATCTCGGGCAAGGAAGACGTCTTCATGGTCTGCACGATGTGGGCGTGGTCGAACGTCTACTCACCATCGCGGTTGGTACCAAGAACGTGAACATGGTACACGTGCTGGATCGCGCCACTGCCGGAGCTGTTATGGCCCTGGCATTTATTTTCCTCAAAACAAACAACGAAGCTATTGCGAAGAAGGTCGACGTTCCAGATACAGTGCACCAGTTCGACTATGTGCGACCAGATATCTTTCTCCTCCGAACATTAGCTCGACATTTGATCATGTGGGACTCTATCCAGCCCACTCAAGATTTCATCAGGATGTCGCTGCCCAAGCCTTATACATGGCGCAGTGATCTGAGATCGACCAAAGTCCTCAGCACGGAAGATATGCCTTTCTTCAACATTGTTGCCGGCATCTGTTTCGCAATCAGCTTAAGATTCGCGGGCTCTCAACGCCGTGATGTTCGCGATCTGCTGGTCTCCTATCTCGATCAGTTCCTTCGCTTGAGCCGCTTGCCTGCTCGCAACTATGACGCGCGGGTGACATTGAATAGTGTACGGAATTGCCTTGACACTCTTGCGCTAGCCACAGCCTCGGTGATGGCTGGTTCCGGCGACATACATGTGATGCGTCGTCTGCGTGCTCTTCATGGACGAGTTGATAAAGAGACGCCGTTCGGAAGTCACCTTGCAGCTCATATGGCTTTAGGCGCACTTTTTCTAGCCGGTGGCACACGGACTTTCGGCACTTCAAATCTCTGTATTGCAGCCCTGTGTATAGCCTTCTACCCGGTTTTCCCTAGTGACGTCCTCGACAATCGAGGGCATCTTCAGGCTTTGCGCCATCTCTGGGTTCTCGCTGTTGAGGGACGATGCCTTGTGGCCAGAGACGGTGACGCAGGCGGCTCGGTTGTTGGCGGCATGACTGGTCTCATCCGATTGAGAGATGGCACCACCCAAGTCATCCGCTTACCTGGCTTGGTTCCAGAGTTTGACACGATCAGGTCCATCGAGATCAAAGGTGCAGGCTTCTGGGATAGTTACACCGACCTCGAGTCCGGCGGGAAGCACGTTCTGGAGAAAATCAAGCAGGAAAACGCAGTTAATGTCGTGCTGCGACGGAGAGTCGCCTATGACACACCATCCAAAGATCTCTTCATGGCAGAAGTACAGGCCAGGGCTGAGTCCATGGGTATCCCTAGCGTTGATCCGAATGCCATTCCATCCTACTCACAAATCACTACCAACCCGGAACCTTTGGATTGGCTTTTCGGTCTTGAAGCCTTGAAAGACTTCGACCACGCGGAGCGAGCACTTGTATTGGCTCCGACCCCAGTGGATGGCAAAACTTTCCTCAGAACATCGGTTGTGGATTCAAGGTTAGAGTTCGAGAAGGGTGTTCTTCCACCAGCCGTGGAGAGGGTGCAGGCGGATAAAGACAAGCTTTGGCAATTGCGCCTATTATTTGCTTGGTTCGATCGGTGGGAGAAGGAAGATGAAGAGAATGAGCGAAGACAGAGAGAGCATGGGCAAAATGAAGACGTGCAAGTAGCTGCGGGCGACGATGAAGAGAAAGATAGCGACAGGTGGTTCTCGGGAACGGGGGGAACCTGGTTACGGAGAGAGGTTATTGAACGATTGAGATGGCGGGTCTGGAACATGACCACTGGCGGCGCTGTCGAGGGTGGCAAGGATGATGGCGACGACGAAGACGAAGATATGCAAAGCATACGAAACAGAGCATAGTATTTGACAATGCATGATTCAAATGTATTCATTAGTTAGTGCCCATCCCATGTACGGTATCGGCCAAGCAGGGAAAGGCGGACGAGGCGCGACCAGCGGTACGTAGAGCACCAAACTAACATGTAGATGCAGGTTGTGGTTATAAGTTATAACGACACATGGTCTCTCGCAATCGACCATAGGATATGGAAAACAGTGCTTCCCGTTTGCTCAGCCACACTTAAGCCATATACCGGCCAGTAAGTACCAAGGTCGGTGATGACTTGGGAATCCTGGCTGTCGATTGTTTTTGGATGTTTTCTTATATATACCTTTTACCGGTGTGGTCTTTTGCGGGACACGGTGCTCGTCTCGTGTGTTTGTTTTGGGGACTTTCTCGCCGAAGAAGGCGTGGCTGGCCTCGTTCTTCGGTCGCTGGTACGAGTACTCACTCAGTACAATGCGATGCGATGCGACACGATGCGATGTGATACGAGAAGAGACGAGCCTTTGAATGGCGAAGCTCTCTATTGCATACTGCGAACGCTACTAGCACATCTATCTACCCATCTACCCTTCTACCTTTCTGTAGCGTGCCCCGTTATAAAATCCTGATCGGGGGATAATAGAACTTGGTGAAGTCCTCGATGAGACAGCGTGGTTCGCATGGGTAGATGTTTGTCTTTCACGGGAGAAGCGCACGGTGTAGTAGAATCGATGTTCAACGGCGGGCGGGCAGGGCAGACGAGCGATGCATTAAAAATTCCACCTGCGGCAGGAGAGGTTCCCAGCTATATCATGCGTGAGTGTAGGGGCCCCCGGGGGGTGCTTCTTCCGAGCATTCAACGAGCAGGCCCGGCGGCGGTTGTGGTCTCACGTCAACCTCTACACAGTACGAGGTATCCTCCGAGGCACGTACGGTCTTTCAGTGTTCGGGACAACATTCGAATAAGTTCTTTGATGAACTGTGTATATCCACCAGTTCATTGTCCTTAGCGCGTACTGGCGGCAACGGGCCAGAGGGCTCTGAGACCGGAAAGGTTGGCAAAGAACATGGCATGCATCGCGTTTGTCGCATGACGTCGGCGATGTCGAACGATTGTGTTGGTCTTGGCGGAGGCGCTCTGATTTTCGTGCGGTATGGAGGAGACCAAGGAAAGACACCAGAAGTGCTCTTTGGCTTTTTGGGTCAAGGCAACAAACGGACTATGGCTTCGGAACCGGGTAGCTCTGTTCGATTGAGGTAGGACGACACGACGGACGGTCAAGAATAGCATCCGCCTAAATCGAACTCGAAGACTGCCTGAAGGTACTGTGTGGTACACGGTACCGTTTGACAAGCACGATTTACTCTGTAGATGTCAAGGAAGTGCCAAGCCTGCCTCGTGGGAATGCCGATGCAGTAGTTAGTGCTTACCAAACGAAGGATAGCTTATAGGTATGTACGAGGTATTTCCCGAACCGTTGTGGCGCGAAGGATCAGACAATCTGTCGACGATTATTTCATCGTGCATGGCGTTCCTGCATGGAAGCCTTGGCTTTTCCACGGCGAAGACCTTTTGCTGGACTGTCACATACTCGTATCCACACAGGGAAATTCATTGCCGGACTGAAGAATCAGGGCCCCGTGCGGCCTCACGGACTCGCCGACTGTGGAATTGTACCAACGTTCTGGACATATGATATCCCAACGCCTGGATTTCTCTCCAAGCGCCCGTGGACAGTGCGGATCCGAGGAGGCAACCCTGAATACTGTGTACGCAGCTTCGATGGTTGTCGGAAAATGACCCCGGCGGGAGCTGCCGCGGGAGAAAAGAACTGCCGGGTAAGGCTGACCGGGTTTGTTCTCACTCGGACGAGACCCTTCCTACCCGAGCGATATCCCGACTTGTGTCCGAGTAGACTGCGCGCTGGGATATGACGTAGAGCACCATTCTCGACCGACAAGCGAGTTGCAGTCGACTTGCCCCACCCAGAGTGCCCCTATCTTTCGCTGCCAGATGGTGGCCACCCCCGGACTTAAGATATCCACCAATTTAGGCAGAAATAAACATCCAGCGCAACATATCGATGAATCTTCGTCGAACCGTGTCAACACAGCAAGATCGTCAATGCCTTTACCAATAACGGCCAGAAAATGTTAGCGCACGGAGTATCAGTTCCTCCTCAAAGAATGGCCCGTGAGTCGGCAAAACTCACGAGTTTGACCAGGGAATAGACAAACGTGGCAGGTATCCAGGAACCTTCACACGAGCCTCCGACAATGGCAAAGCGCTGTCGCGGCTATAGCCGCGGACGATCCCGAATTTCAGAACGCATAAAGTAGGGTCAAGCGGCCGGCGTTATGCCCGAGTCGGCTGGCGATCAGATGATCATTGTCTAGCCTCAGAGTATAGGCGGATTGACAGGTGCGTGTGTCCAACTCCATGGGCCAAGCGTGCCAGTGAGAACAAAGACCAGCGCTTAGAATCACCTCCGGGGGTAGTAACGAGGCCCAGACACACCATCAACCAGGCCCGACGTCCAAACAACGTGGTAGGCACGTGACCTCCTAGGCTGATGGTATTTCGATATCCTGCCCGCTTCAAGACATCTATCTGGCTACAAAGCGTCCGGTTATATCGCCAGAAACGGATAATGTGACTGCTGATTGTCATATAAGCCTGGTGGGCGTGCAGGAAGAAGCATCTCCAACAGGGGTCACATTGAAGTCGAGTGGTGTACTGTCTTTTCGAGTCATTTGTGTACCGGTCCCGGCTTCGGTCAGCACCCAATGCCCAAAGAGGTCCAGGCCCGGGGGAGCCCCAAGAAGGTTCCGATGTCGATGGTGTAACAGCCAAATAGATGTATTGTGGTTCTTTCAGGTATGCTTCATCGACATTCCGATTGGGATTGTATGTTACCTCTCTGAGAAGTCCATGTCATCCTTGGTTTCAAAACCTAGCACGAGTGAAGGACGATTATAGCCCGGTGTCTCCTCTCCTTTCATTCTAATCAACACCAGCGGGAGAGCGCTCCCGAGCCCGTGGTGCAGTCAGATGAGATACTCGGATGAAGCACCGAGTACTATGATCCTCCCGAAGCACCAGAGTCTTTGAGGGCAATCCACAAGGTGAATGTGGAAAGGATCAGGACGAATCGTAGGTTTCGTGACAAAGTCCTGGACAGAACTCAGATACCGTCCGTGCAGAGACTCCCTGGCTGCAATTTCCTATAATCACCAGAAATTCGAGCACGAATAACAAGATAGCTCTTTGCTAGGACATGACCATGTCTGTCGAGCTCGACGCAAGATCCTCCTCCACACATGATGGGTACGGTCAACGGCACTCAAGTCGGATATTCCCCATTTGTCTTTTGTCATAGCCAATTAGTGATTCCGTGATCATGAAACCCGAGTAGCATTGGCGCCCCAGGGGCAAAGGGATCGCTGAGGTCGGCGGAAGGTCCTGGGATTGGCTCTGGAAGGGAAATGCACCAGAGTTCAAACACTCGAGTAGCGGGCTTGATGACTCATGAGATGGCATGCATTTGCAGATGCAGATGAAGATGCAGATGCTGCTGCTCAGCGCGCGTCTAACCTCAGCGGACTGGGGTACAATGCTGAGGGAAGACGTCTCGTGGATTTTCGCCGTTCGGCGAGCTGAACCTTGAACTCTAACAGGAAGTCACCCTTGCCCGAGCAGGTAGTTCGCCAGAAGTCTAGGCCGGTGACGACCTTCAACCTCCCACAATCGACAAGATCTGATAGGTGTGTCGAAGATGTGCTGTTTTGCATGTCCTCGTCGCGGTCTAACGAGAGCAGGCTTTGGTCCGTGGAGATTGTGCGACCCGCAGTGTGTCGCATGGAATGTTGACGAAGCCGACAGCAAAAGGAAGCTCACCTAGAGCTCGAACCATGACAGAGATTTGGTGAGCATCCTGAGTCAGCGGCAGGACGCCCCGTTGTCGAGCCAATCATGCAGCAAGCCACACGAGCTCGAAAAGGGCAAAGCGCATGCTCGGCTGGAATTTGGGATAGTACCCCAGCTAGGAATTTTGTCTATGTCTAGCGATGCTTGGAATGTTGACTTCCCGGTGACAGCAGGGGCCCGGCGCGCCCTATCGACCGCTGCGCGCTAGAGGATTCGGCGTGAGACCCTGCTGGCTTGGTTGCAGTCACCATCGTGGCAGCATTGGAGGGGGCAGTGAGCCTTCACTTTGTCACTTGTTGACGGGTGAATTGCAACCTCGGCCTTGACGAAAATGGATGTTTGATTACTTTTGTTCTCTCTCGGGTGACAAACAGAGACAAGAGGAAAGGGCTCCCACGCGGCGCAACGGAGGCGAAGGGGGGAGAGAGATGGAATTGACTCAAGTGTCAGCGCCATGTGAGGCGTCATTTGACTTGAAATGTCGACGCCCTGGTCGAGACCGGATAAACTCTGATACCAGGCCACCGATACCCGTACGCTGACCGTCATGACCGTCACCCGCTGGCTTTCTCCGATTTGGGGATTATGCTTCGAGTTATGCAATCGACACTAGCCCGTCGGAGACATTCTTGCGACCAGCAACTTGCAGGGGAGTGAGGGGGTCCTGGAATGCTAGGCACTTTCTCAGCAACCTTGCTCGTGAACACCTCCCCTCTCCAGCCTCCAACCAAGTCAAGATACTAGCCGTACAGGTTCGAATTCTCCCACTCTCATGATTATCGTGCCATGTTTGCGCAAGGTCAGCGTTGCTAGGCGGCGTGCGGGGCACGCCAGTCTCTACTGCTCTAATCGACTTTCAAGACTCTTCATACTCCTTGGAGCTTCTCGGCCCCGGGTAAGTTTTGGTCGAATGCCCGTACTCTTATCCCAATTCTCGCAAGATCCTTGATACATGCCGCCCGCTTACGACGACCACGAGGCTTTGCCGTGGGGAAGGGGTGTTGGCATTTCGCAGCGCCTCCCCCATTTGCTTGCTGCTTAAGTAGGAAGCTCAACCGAATACGTGGAGGAGAAATCCACCACACAGAACGAAGCGGGCGCCTCGTGTTCTCAAGGCGTAATTATAGCCCAAGCATTGACCCAGTCATCTCGCGTGTAGCTGAGGTGATGTTGGAAAAGAGAGCGCACAGGCTGAACTGTATCGCTGATGCCTGAGCACGGCCTCAAGCCCTGGCCTGTGGTACCTGTCCCGACTCCTCAGAGAGGATCGTCGAAGTTAGCGACATGTCGATTCACTCCGCGACTGATCTTCTAGAGATCCATCCCAGAGAATTCCACAATTCGGGGCCAAGTTTCGATGTTCACGCAATCAAATTTGCATCCCACGGTCAAATTTGGCTGCAAAGACTTCCTTTCATGTCTGTGGTCCGGTTCCCTTGATGCACGTCCGATCTATCGCGCCTAAAGGTGATCAGGCCCAACTGACTACTGACTCGGCCTCTGATTCTTTCAAAGCGGACAGCGCACGGCATCCAATGACGACCGGCCACCTGGAAAGTCGGTGCGACTGCTCCTCTTCACACGAGTGACTCTTTCACGAAGCCGGCCAACGCTATGCTGTCAATGTGAACTGTTCGCGCGCGCCATGGACCGAGAAGTCGTGCTAAGAAGAGGGGTTGTCGCGAAAGCAACAATAATGCCGTTGTGTCTTTGTGAACCCAAGCCCTAACCAGCTTTGTTCGGGCTCGGGTGAGTAGATTTCCGACACAAGGTTCGGGCGCGTTACCTCGTTGGCATTAGTTGGCGCTCCGTGCTTGATTGGCGGTCGCACAATCGATCGAGCCCAAGCCACAATGAAGAATGCGCACCCTCGCTGTCAAAAGAATTGTCTTTCAAGCGTAATGCCCGTTACCATCGGGATCTCGTCGCAAACCTGGTGGCAAGTCAAACGCTCAATGACAGCAACCCGGCGACAACTCGGCACCGCAGGGGCGATCATGTCATTATCAGGTCCAGTGCAGGTCCCAAGAGCGCAATCACGAGGCCTGAACCAAATCGTACATCAGGGACCCGCTGGGCCCATCCTCCAGTGGCTCTAACCGATCGGAGAAGGGGTGGGGGGCTGTTCCGTGCGCGCTCGGCTTTTCCTTACGGCCGGTCTACGGCATGCGTGTAATATTCTCCAGCTTGACGTTGACGTTATGTGCGCCAGAAGCCCGAGAAAATGAAGGCTGCTCCTTTTCTCCCTCGCATGGAGGCAATTTGGGCCCGACGTTCCTCTTTATGAGGCATTTTCCATACTGCAAGTACAGAGAAGAGCCCACCCTTCGACCGGGCTTCTGGAATATCGCGACCCGTGCACCAAGACGCATGAATTTCTTCTTGACCCCAGCGTGGCCAAGCCAGCCATGTCACCAGTGCGGTGAACAGTCCGCCTTGTCGTGGACCGTCGCGCCTTGAACTGCACTGGCGTCATAATCCGAGCTGATTTTGTTTCACAGTAAGGCAGGGATATGGACGCAAAATGCTATCGCTTATCCTACCTCGTTCGCAAGTGCTCATCCAGGTCAGATTCTCGAAACTAGTGAGCATTATCCCTTTCTTGTCATCTTGTCCCACATGACCGAAGGTGTTCTATCCTTGGAACTCTACGACGTGAAGGGTGTGCAAGCCTCGCTCAGCCTTGCCAGCGCAACAAGTCATTCCTTCCAAGCCTTGTGCACGGTTTTTGCGCCCCAGACATCGCCGCGCTTAAGCACTACCTGGTTCCGCCATTCGGGCACATTAACAGCGTTGATGAATCGCGCCGCCTCAACGCAGAATCCCGCCCGGGGGCCTCTTGCGGGAGTGTCTGCTGTCGCCGCGGCCTTAATATGCTTACCGGTGTAGAATTGAAAGCTGGGCTCGGTGCTGAAGACGTCCAGGTGCAACTTGGTCTTCGGGTGCGATACACTAATCAACGGCTTGAGCGGCCGTTGCCGTGTGTCGATTGGAAAGTTCGAGGTGTCTGTGTCAACGACGAAGCAGTGATCGATATCAGGCTCTGTGGCACCGAGGACAAAAGGCTTCTTCGCTTCAATCCCAGGGAAATCTTCGATCGCTCCGGTGGGAATGAGAAACTCGTCCACTACCAGATATTTCGAGGTATAAAGCGTGACTTCCGATCCTTCGATGGTAGGGCCATCGCTGAGATTAAAATATCTATCCAACCAGGATTAGAGGGGTCAGTTCAAGATGTTGTTTCACCGAGAGGAGCATACCCGTGATTGGTGATATTGACTATCGTCTCTTCGACCTCATCACCAATCAGCTCAACCTCATACTCTGTTTCCAGCACCGTCTTGAGAACGCCGCCCTTGTCTTCGGTAAATGCTGTGTACCAGACTCGTAACTCCACTGTACCGGGATAGCCTTCCTCTCCATCTGGGGAGACATAGGTAAAAAGAACTGCCTCCTTGCCGTTGCGATTGACTGGTTGGGGACCGTTGAACCTTTTCTTGCCCCAGCCCTTCACACCCCCGTGGATATGAGTGGGACCTTCGTTCGTGGCAAGCTTGTACGACTTCCCATTGATGCTGAATTCCGCATTCTTAATTCTATTCGCGACACGGCCAATAGTCTCGCCGAAGAAGGGCGAGTCGGCATATGGTTCCGGAGAAGGGTAACCGAGGACGATGTTATGACCGGCGACCTTGAACTCCTGAATGATGGCACCTTGGGGGAGGAAAGAAAAGCCGGAATCTGACGCCATGACTGCGAGCGGAAGAGCGGGCAAGAGGGCTCCAGCGCGGTATGGCCAAGTTCGATCAATGGCGTCTGAAGCTCGACAGGAGTGAGAGTTTAGAGGAATTGAGGTCATGGAAGAAATTTCGAGGAGGTGATATGTGGCCCAATGGAAGCGTCTATCCCAGCACTGAGATTTGTTTTACCCGGCCCAGGGACTATCATAGGCTGAATTCAAGCACGCTACCGACATTTCAGGTGCGGAGTGACCTGCTGCCAGACAATGGACGAGGTCAAGGATCGCAAGCGCAGTGTTGTTGAATGTAAATTGCATGTCACTCAAGCCAAATGGAAAAGGTTCGTTGCCAGGACGCGATTGCGGGGTCAGATCAGCTGGGCTCACGGTTAGTTCCTGAGCTGCTCAGTCACCTATGCAGGTACCTACTGCGTGTAATTGACACTTCTGGTGTGCCGGCTTCAACGTTGGAACTCTAGGCATGGATTGTTCACGAGTAGTAGACGCAGCATCGTCTCCTGACGGCAGCATCCAACCGCGTGACCCGGTAGAGTACTGCCTGCTGCAGCGGCCACCGTGCTTCAGGCTGATGACATCACGAGTGAGGCTCGGTGAGGGATGGGTGAGAGAAGGGTGAGGGATTGGAAATCTGCTTCCGATCGAAGCTCTCAAGACACTCCGCTTCTCAATGCGGCTTCGTGAAGGAGCTGCGATTCCACATCAATACCTCATACCTCACCCGCGGCGAAACACATGACCTAAGGTAACCGATACCTGGCGAGCAAATGAGCCTCCTTTTAGTGATGGTGCGTTGGTCGACCGTGCATTTAGCCTTGGCCGAACCGGCCTCTGCAAGCTCATCAACAAGAAGAATCCGCACATGCGATACGCGTGAAGCAGAGAACATGACGTGGGGTGACGCTCTGTTGGTGGATCACAGGATGTCACTTCTGCGTGGTAAGGTTAAAGTGCAGACAACCGGTGTTAGATATCAGCCTGGCACGTGCTTGCGTTGAAGGTGCGGCCTTCACTACGGCAGTATCTGTAACAAACACGAGGGAGACTGCTCCCCGCTTCGTGCATTAAGAGTTGTAGTATGATATAGTATAGCCCATGGCGAGGACCTCACGCGGCATGCCAGCCTGCGTTATCCCCGAGATCCCCCCGGCCCAGTTGCGAACATCCAATGTCGTCTCCAGAAATGCCTATTCCCATCGAAGCAGGAAACTTCGCAGGAAAGTTCCGACGCCCGCAAGCACAAATCCCGCCAATGGGTATGGTATCATCAAAATTGTCATCGTACATTGGCCCACCCAAATCATGACGCAAATAGGCTGTTGAAGAGATAACAATCCACTCCACTGCCAGAAGCAAAAACATCTCGTTGAGATGCCCTCTGCCACTAGCTAGCCTTGCCTCCGGATGTAAAATCCATGACACCCGTTGTTCCAGTGCCCCCGAAGACGCCTCCAAGATGCAAACCCCCGCGCCCGCTTTTGGATGCATTACATTGATATAATCGTGAACATCATGTCCTGAATGGCTCTCGTTGTTGGCTATGAGATCATGTTGGTGTTGAAGTACCGTTGGAGATCTTCCTGACCGGCCCAGTCTTTCATCGTTAGGCAGGGGTTGATGGCGGCAGGCACAATATGTTCTGAGAACATGGTCGGCGGAAATGAGCTGACATCGATGTTTGACTCTATCATGGGAGATTCAAACTGGTTAATGAAATCCATGCTGTCATCAAACTCGGAAGCGGCGGTGTTCCAGCTCAAATTCGACTGAGCGTGGGGGTAGCTGTGCGATTTCGTGGGAATGATACGCGCGGGTTGAGGGAATGGACTCCGGTTAGGAGGGGTCGGAGGGTATTGGTTGAGGTTGAAGGGGTTGCTGAAATTCGGCCGCTGAGCCACCGGTTCGTAGATGGGCGAGGGCGCACTACTGTCCGAATGTGAGTCGTGGGAGGGCTGTCGCTGCATAAAGCCAGCACCGTCGGCAATCAGCTTCTGTTGCAGGACATTGAAGTCTTCCTCGAAGACATCACTGGCATGTCCGTCTTGCTTCAAGGCTCCCAGTCGCTCGAGGATGTCGTGTGTCAGAGGAACACCGTTCCCGGCATCCTGTAATGGCGCGCCGCTCCAGCCCTGGCCGTTCTGTGTCCGCCTGTAGAGTTCTTGTAGACCACATACGAGCTGCGCTTGCTGGCTCTCGAGCATCTCCACGTAGCTGCCATAGACCGTCAGGAGGGCCGAGATGGAACGGTGACCGCGAGACTCACCCTTTGGGATAAACCTTGTCATGCGACTTTTTGCGCTCGCCGAAAACACAGATAGCATTGTCTGCTTTGCACCGACTGCAAGGGCTTGCGCCGTCACACTAAATCATGTTAGCCTCAACCACGCTGCCCAAGTATAAGGCTTGACGTACCTTCGACTTCTTCAGCCGGCAACGATCGCAGGCTTTGCAGACTCGCTTGCGAATACCGCCGTCCATAGGTGAGGAGGGTTCCAGAGGAGGAGTCATCATTGTAGCACCCATTGGTCGTGGGTGTCAGGGTCGCGGGAAAGGCCTGGTAGAGAGAAGTGTACAGAGGGCCGAGCAGCAGATGGAGGGGGCCAGCGAGGAGAGACCGGGGTCTGAGGCGTGTTATATCGAGACGAGAGCTTCGCAGTGAGACTTGGGGAAGAAATTGAGAGTCAGTCAGCTTATAACAGCAACACACGAAGAGTGGGCTAAAGGGGGGATGGTGGGTGGCAGAGCGACGAGGCCTTATATCGTTATATCGTCAGTCGCAGTGCTTCCGCCGAAGCTAGGTTACTAAGAAGATATCACGTAGGCCCGCGCTGTGGATCCCGTACATGGGCAGGAGGGTTAATTCCATCAGGGACATCGAACATAACTCAGTCAGGAAGTACCACGAAGCGTACGCACACAGAGCAGAGCAGGCAAAAAGTTTCATGCACGGCCCTGTGCGTACTCGTACGCAGCACACAAAGCAGAGTGCATCAGCAGGGGTGCACGGGCTAGGCGGTGGGACCAGGAGCTAACGAGGACAGGGGGGTTGGGTTGGAGCTGTGATGACATGATGTGGGTGCGGATCGCATCTGGACGACTCGCACGGCCTCAGTGACTCTGCATGGATTACGATGACTTGTTAGCGGCTTTGGGCAATGCTGCGCTCGGACACAGCACGGGGAACAATCGCCCCAGTTTTCCATGGGCAACAGTGCAAGCTGTGTCGGGCTCTATGCCTCGTGCACAACTGGCAGTCGCATGGAACGGCCTTGAGGGTCCATAATTTCCTTCCATCGCCTTACCTGTTGTCGCTGGGGTTCCGGCATTCGGACTTACAACAGCACAGATGAAAGCGATATGATTGCCCGTCGCGGCATTCGGCAACCAAAACATCCAAGCCGCACTCTGGCCCGTATCCTAGCATGGCAACCTTAGGCGCGACAAAAACAGCGAAAAGCGAACTTGGCTGCGAGACCCCATGACATCGACAGACGGTGACCACGACTTCCGTTTCGGTGCGATTATGTGTTCTCGTCAAACCCTCTTCTGCAGCACAAATTGGCCAGATGGAGCTCTTGAGACAGAAACGATCGTCCAGCACGCTCGATAAATCGATTCCACGGACATGCTGCCGAGGAGCCAGACGTGCGACGAGCAGTGACTTCAAGTTGCGAATTTCCTCCGAATCGAGATCGTCATCTCTGACTGAGCGCCAAAAAAAGGCGCACGAGAATTACCTGGGTAACGCATACCGGAGGCAAAACCAGAATTTTTCCGGTACTGAAACGTCGTTCAAATGACGTGGAATTATGCCTCCCAACTCGAGGGTCCAAATTTCCCTCCGCATTGAGGACGAAATGCATGATTTTGCTATTACTATGCTGAGAAATCCTATTCTTGCGATGCTAGCCTGTGTGAATGTAGCATTGCTGGCCGGCGGACTCTCTCCGCCCGTTGCCCTGATGGACTATCTTTTGCTCCCCCTACGTCCTCAATCTGCCCAGGAGTGGCTGGGCCAAAGGATGAAGCCCAGCCAGGGCCCAAATATCTTGCCCACGCCCAAGCGCACTACTCACGAGCCCTCGCATCTGAGTTTCCTTCGTTGGCCTTTAGGCTCGCTCCCATACGCCTTCAGTCGCGGCTAACATTATCATGCATCAGCTTGGCCTGGATTATCAACAAGACACCGCTGCCTATATCTGTTTTGAGGTACTCAGTCGTTCGTGTAGTCGATCCTTCCCGGAGGAACACAGCATTGCCAGGCCGTTGTTTGGTCCGCCCTCCGTTGCCCCGGATAATCTTTGCTGACCGACGGAGCAGCCTGCAGGGAGTGCTTGGCTGGTCTGCGATGGCCAGGCCGAGAACGGGCTGGTGCGCCTTCCAGCGTAGTGTTCGGTGCGTGTCGCGCTCGGATGATCATGACTAACGCGAGCCCCGTCAAATCGTTGCTGGCACCACTACCCTTTTTGGGATATTATTCTTTCTCCCCGACTGTTCAGTAAAGACCAACAATCACAGCAGCTCTCTATTGCTGTGTAATGTTGCCGACATACCGAGTGTGCTTTGGATATCGCTCCAACCGGGACATACTAGTCCAACGGAACTGGTTCCTTGCCATTTTGTCCCCTTATTGGAAGCCTGAGTTCACGTTCTTGGGAAGGTTCAGCGACAATCAGGGCATCATACGATCCATGCATGACCAATCAATCAGTCAATCACGCGCAAGCCAATCTGGTTCGACGGCCACCACGTGGCTTCGTATCACACCAGTGGTTTATTCCGCAAGCTGGAAAGCTGACTTTGACTCTGCTTTGGGTAGTGTCGCAGGTGCGTCTTCGTCATAACCCAGGCGGCCGCACTGTTAGCCCGCTCGGGTCAGAGTAATGCACCTCGCCGGCGCGCTTTAATTCCACTGCCCTGGCTTGATTCAAGCTTTCACCTTGCGGATATGGTGCGGATTTCCTTTTCCAGCAGGTGTGTGGTCTGCGACCATTGGTTTGCAGGAGGAAATCAGCTCTTTTCGCATGTGATTTAGCGGGTTTCACCTTTGGGCCCCCCCGTCGCGTCTGCTCTGTGACTCCGAGCTGTCACCGGCATGGTCTGTTCGGTGACGTCGATGTCGGTGCCACAATCTTCTGATAAATGCCACCCATATCAGATCTCGATCGAATCCTAGTGATGTGGGGAGGGTTCAAAATGTTCACGACAGCCGTTGCCCAACCCTTGGAGTTATCATCTTGAGCGACGAGCTTGTACGAAATGCACAGACGGCTCCCTGTTGGTCCCACCGAAGACAGTTTCGTTCACCGTCTTCCGAGTACGTGATTGTTTAGCATGTGAAATTGGGAATACGCGAATCGTGGGATGTGCACATCTTGACTCTAGCTTCAGGGACCTTGTGCCAAAAAGACCCGATTCTGGACCCGGTCGTTGTGAGCTGTCGCAAACCCCCCGCAACGGGGTCCAGGTTCATTGACCACAGAGCTCTGATTTCCAAAAAATGAGATGTCCCTTTAAGAGACAACTCAGGTACTCTTGACAAAGTCAAGCTAGCTGTTCCGAGACCCCAAGCAAGCGAATCAAATCGCCTGCAGGTACTGCTAGATCAATTAGTGTTGATGATACAGCAATATTCCCTTGCTGCTGCAGGCCCCACTCGAACTCAACGTCCTATGGGACAAGGCATGAATGGAGATCCATGCAAGTCATGTTCGAGATCCCACTGTGAAGAGAGCTCTGTCAGCACCGATCGTCGATCAATGCGGCGACAGATGGTGCGAAAGGACGGTGAGTGGTCTTCGGCAGTACTTTGACCGCCAAAGGCAAAAGCCACGGCGTTATTTTCGGCATATCCTCATTGAGTCTTTCAACCTAGAAGGTCGAGTGTTCAGATGTCCAGGGGGCATGTGATGCTCCGGCTACCAGATCGATGTCTGGTACAGGAACCACGCAGCCGTGTCAAAATCTCGGCCAAGACCAGCCCCAGATCTCCAGACTGCGAGAGTCAACGCCTTGCTGGGTACCCAGCGTCGAAGCTCCCATAATCCGATGTAGAGTCGGCGAGTTCGGCGAGCTAGGCGAGAAGCAGGGTCTAATGATTTTGGTGAGACCAACCCTCATTATGCTCCAATATACCAAACCTCCACCCCCAGAACCTCGAACCTTCGGCCCTCTTCGCTCAATGGCTCATTTCCGAATGTAGGGCACGATTCACTCACACCACTGTTAAGTTCGTCATCCAGCCATAGTCCATAGTGCCCATCACCACCGCCAATGGAGAGATAGCTCGACTCACAATAGACTAGAAAGTCATTGAGCCCACTGTAAGGAAATGCTTTGAATCGTATACGATCCGGTGTAGAAGCGCCAGAGCGGTCAGGCGGAGGCTGTAGATGGGCAGCTCCAGGTTGTTGTGATGTGGGAGTCGATCCCGAGGTGCGGCGGTCCCCGCGAATTGTGGTAAACCGTTGGAGATGGGTAGTGTCAGTGCTCGGCGGAGGAGGCAGCCCAGCAAGTTCCAGTAAGTCTTCCGAAGCAGGTTCGGAGCCGCTCTTGAGGTGTCTCAAGGCGGGTAATATGCTCGCTCGCCAAAGGAAGCATTCACCAGTGCCAAAGTAGTGGAGAGAGGGTTTGGGCGCGTCTGAAAGGTAGGCACCAAAGACAGACCCATGGGCCGATGAAGCAGAACCATCTTTAACTACCAGCACATAGCCTGAGCGCTGAGTGTAGGTAGACACACTGGCACAATGTTCGTATAGAGTGGCTAGGGACGAGCCGTGAGCCTCGAGGGAATATGCCAACTTCCAGTGATCGATAAGTTGGAGTCGTGGTGGGATTAGAAGCCGAATCTCTTCAGCCAGTGAGCGAGTCAGGAGGAGGGAGTCTGCAGCCTTCGGAGACAAGGAGTGCGTCAACTCAAGGGGGGTGAGGGGGGGAGGTTGGAAGGGGGATGCTGTCCTTGTAGGTGTGTAGACACCTGACGACGATGTGGCAACAGAGGGTGCGTCAAGAAGTTTATTGACGGGATTCTCAGGCGGCTCTGTCATGCGACGATAGAGACTCGAAACGACGTGCTTGACAGGGTAAGCCAGATATGCAGCTGAATTAGGATTGTAAGGATTGTCGGCCAAAGTTGGATGGCCAATTCGCGGCTGAGAGGAATCTCGCCTGGCGGAACTTGGCTCCTCTTTTGAGGCCATAGACAGGTGGTTTCCACGGTACGAGGAAGTCCGGTGTACTTGTAGGTGAGGTTTCGACAAGACGAATGTGAGAGAACTTCTGTTTGCGCACGAAGAAGCGGCTGCGAAAGTTGGGGAAAACCGCAGGCGGAGGAATGACGGGAAATGGCTGGGGATGTTTCAGCCTTACTTCTTCCACCAGTGAGCATTCATCAGGCTGGCCAAGAGCGTCAGGCAAGCCCAGTCTGTTGCCTGTTGCCGAAAGCTTGCCTGCAGTGGCTCTTTCAAGGGCTCGGTTGCCTGGCCTTGTTGCGTCATGGGAACAACTTCACTTTCACCTCACATCGACGTGTTATTTTCGCACCTTCAGTAACATGTTCAAAACAATAACAGACTATTAAATCTTTCAGATCACGATCTTATTATTGTTTTGGAACCCACATGTCCATCCCAGGGCTTGCTATACCTGCCATCCCCGCCTAAGCACATTCAATTTTGGGGGTAGTATCGCAGTCTTATTGCCATACGCTTCCAAGATGTTTATGATCAAGAACGGTAAGGCTAAGTTTGGTACCCCCAACGTACGATCACTTGAAGCGGAAGCTGATATGGATATCGTTTTCTAGTCAGCAAATATCTCTTCGGAGACAGCTCGAAAGAAGTCATAACAGAGATCCCTCAAGGCCAGCTCTATCTTGTCCGACCCCTATCGCCCAAGGGTTACTCCGAACTCATCTACAAAGACGCCGTCGCCACAATAAGACGTACAGGACAGGAATTTCAATATCAGCTCGTTGTGCAGCGAGCCTACGAGGAGGGTGAAGAGGAACTTGCCGAAGACGACGAGGACGCAGACGTCGAAGGGATCGACAAGGACGAGAAGACATTCTTACTTGATCAGAGTCTTCATTTCAGATCCGAAAAGCGATCTGGTGGCGAAACTGTCCTCGCTTGGCGTGATCTAAGTGGTGATGCTGGAGACCTCTACGAGTTCGTCTGCGATGCCTCGGTGCAGGAAGACAAGATTCAGACATTCCTTCTAGCTGCGATCGATTGTCAGTTTGAACGCAAATACCGGCGATCTGCTCAGAAAGCTACAGAGCCAGAACTGCACGAATTCTACTTCGATTCGGACGACGCAATCCCCGCGGCAAGCTCGGTATCAACGCCAATTGACCCGATGCCTACTCCGAAAGAAACAGCCGAAAGAATGGCAAAAGATGTCAGAACACCAAAGAAGTCGAACGTCTCTAGGCCCAAAGAACTTGGGCCGACAGAAGCACCACCGGCCAAACCAGCACCAGCATCTGGAGAGGTTCTGACCACCCAGGTTGGAGAGCTCCATCTGTTCGACTTCCCTTCGGGAACTTTCATCCTCCAAGATCCATCTGTGGTAGCTGTGGTGACCGACCTTGGAAAGTGGAGGTACTGGCTACAGATAACGAGCAACAGTGGCAAAGAATGGTTGGGCCAGGCTATTGTACCGGATATCAATCCCGTGTTCAACTTCGATTATTTGTCAGCGATCTTTAACCACTACACCGATGACGGCTCCGCTTATTCTTGGTTATTGCGCTTCAAGGATCAAGCTACCTTGGAGAAATTCCAGGAGGGGGTAATGCAGGCGCTGTGGGAGCAATTGAATGAGATGAAATGGTCCAAGGTGAAAGATCAAGAACGAGAATACGTGCTCGAAGCCTTCAATGACTTGACGATGGATGATGCAAAGGAAGTAGAAGAGGACGAGGAAGACGACGAAGAATCAGACGAGGAAGGTCGTCCCCAGAGTGAGCACTACGACGAAGACGAATCAGAGGATGATGTTGATTTGGACAACAATGATGGCAATGTCAATTCACAACTGGCGGTCGGCACCAAACACGATCGGTCCTTCGTCATCCGGGGCTCCAAGATTGGCGTCTTCAAGCACTTACCCAACAAACACCTCGAATTCACCACAAATATATCGAAAATCGAGACACCGAAAGGACGTTTGTTCTCGCCCAGCAAGGTCATGCTACATTCGGAAGACCAAAATATGGTGCTTCAAGATCCCAACAACCCCAATGCGCTGTATCGCATGGATCTGGAATATGGCAAGATCGTCGACGAATGGAAGGTCCACGACGACATACCTGTGACCAACTTTGCACCCGAAACGAAGTTCGCTCAACAGACGTCGGCTCAACCCTTCATTGGCCACAGTGCGAATGCGCTCTTCCGCATCGACCCTCGCGTCTCAGGCAACAAACTGGTGGAGGCACAGCTGAAACAATATCTATCTAAGAATGATTTCTCCGCAGCCGCCACGACGGAGAAAGGCTACATTGCTCTAGCCTCCAACAAAGGCGACGTTCGCCTGTACGACCGTCTCGGCATAAACGCAAAGACTCAAATCCCAGCCTTAGGTGAATCCATCGTCGGCTTAGACGTTAGCGCAGATGGTCGCTGGATCCTCGGCACCTGCAAGACCTACCTCATACTGATCGACAACCTTCAAAAAGAAGGCAAGAACGAAGGCAAACTCGGTTTCGAGAAGCCCTTTGCTAAAGACTCGAAACCTCAGCCACGTCGCCTTGCGCTAAGTCCCAACCACGCCGCGCAATTCCAGCATGAAACAGGCCAAGGAATTGCCTTTACCCGCGCGCATTTCAACACCGGCCCTGACGTCCAAGAAACTAGCATCATCACGTCCACGGGACCTTTCCTCGTCACCTGGTCGCTCAAAAAAGTGCTCCAAGGCCAGAAAGATCCCTACCAGATCAAGCGTTATGCTGCCGAGGTTATGGCTGATAATTTCGAGTTTGGCAGTGACAAGAATGTCATTCTGGCTTTGCCCAACGAGGTGGACATGGTGAGTCGGAAGAGCTTTAAGAAGCCAACGAGGGAAAGTATCATGGGTGCGCCGGCGAGGGTGTCTGGAGTGGGAATGACGCCCAGACGTAGTGGAAGGCAGAGTCATCTGAGGGACGAGATTGTGAATAGTCCCTACTAAGGATGCCGACATGTTTAAAGGGCGAAAGGATTGCGAGACTGGTGAGAAAGACCGTGCTATCACCACCTGGATTTCAGCGTTGTGCGGCTGGATATTACGTGCTATTCTTTTCTTTTGTTTGATCTCGGTGGCTCAACCCCAGGCTGTTGACGGAATGATACCCCTTTCTGGAAGGTGCGCGAGATATCGATCTCAAATACACATTATGTAGACATCCAGACAATGACCGTACTTTGAGATACTTTGAGCTCGAAGCGTAGGATAACCAGTGGATTTGTGATCGGCTGGATTGCAGAGAGACCATGACAGTGCTTGCGCGGCCCAGAAATAAATGGTCGGGCCGGGTGGTACATAGAATAGAGAACTAGCGCAGTAGACGCTATCTTACTCCAACCCCTCCTCTTGTTCTGTCCATCTCTGCACAGCACAGGTCAGAGAACTGTGCGAGCGAGTGTGGGCGTGCCGAAAGCCCTTCCGCTCCGGTGATCTCTTTAGGATGGACATGGGATATCCAAGTACAAGAACCTCCACCACGAGTTGTGGTTTCAAGGGCCGGTGTTCGTCTTTTTTTGGGGGGACGTCCATAGCATGCCTTTGAGGGGTTGAGGTAGAGGCCAAGCTTTGAAAAAAAAAAATGGTGGCCTGCATCGTGAATGCTCCATATTCATAAGCTGCATCACCATCAAAGAGTGCTGATGTCACTGGGACATCCGAACAAGGATGAGTCCTGCAGCACGGTCCATGCTTCCAACATGGCATCTGATGCGGTGGCTTGAGCCTGGATGGCATATTGATCCGGACACCAGGGCTTTGGGAGGTTGGAAGCTGGAAGCCATGTGGTCGACAGATGAAAATTTCGGTCTCATTTCAACCCCTCAGCCCGCATCATCTGGATGTTCTTCATCCCCGTGTTCGCTCCCCCGATTCATGACCTCTGCACACTTCTGCCTCAGCTCGTTGACGCCGTTAACGCCGTCCCATTTGCGTAGCAGATCCAGAACGGACGTGTGCAAATGCTCGGCTTCACCCTTCCGATCGTCGTCAATCAAGGACTGTAGTCGGGTTGGCGCGTCCAGAGCCCATTTGACGGTCTCTTTCTGCCTGCTCCGCTCTCTCGACTCCACGATTCGCTGCGTCGCCGCCGTCTCTCCTGGACTCAGCTCCTTCATGACTTTCAACAGCCCCTCCAGCTTGTCTCCGACCTCCTTTACGCCGTCAAGCCCTGCAGGTTGCTGGCCCTTCTGCTTTCCCAACACGGCCGCCAGTCTTTCTTGCTCCCCATCCTTGTGCATGCCCTTCTGCATCTCTGCAATCGTACCCACGGCTTTGATCAGCTTGCTGTAGTTATCATAGACCAGCGCTTTCCGTTCGCCATCCAGCGTCCTGATCTCGCTCACCAACGTACTCTCCGTCTTCAAGATATCCCGTAAGCTCGCGGTCTTCAAGAGTTCGGCAACATAGGTGTCTGCATTGAAGCCCGGATCGTCCAACTGTGCAGTCAAGGACGAAGTGGTCGACTCGGGCATAGCGGTCGAGGTGATTGTGGAGTCCGACCCCAGAGATGTGATGCTCGCTGTGCGGCTCCCATCGCGCTGCTCGGGGCCTCCTACTGCAGAAGCGGCCTTGGATTTGAGGTTGTAGTAATCTCGTAACGCAGCTCGGTTGCGTCTGTGTGTTGTTGCGACCCCGGGAGTCGCACTTTGCTGGGATAACGGAGATACAGGGTTGTTTGTCCTTGGAAGATCTAGCGAGGGTCGGACGGACGACGTGGGCGTCCCGCTTACGCTGGGTATTGACGGTGAGGTGATCCGCTGGACTGGGTCGGGACGAGGGGAAGTGATGGTGGCCATTCTCCTGGATTCTGATTACATCGGGAGGAGGTCAGGAGGCAGGAGTGGCACGAACCGCTCCTCCTGTCTCGATGCAACTAAACAACCCACGCGTCGCAACGGAGAATGAGCAATGGAGAGGGTGAAAGAGTAAACCAGCAAACGAGGCACCCAGCAGTGGACGGATGTGCCATACCCGGCTAAGTTTCCACATTCAAATCGAGCACCAACTCATCTCAAGCTCACCGGCTCTTCAATTGGCCTTCACCAGATCCTGTGGGAAGCTGCTCATTTCTTTCACGCAGAATCGTTGAGCGTCATGATTAAGTACGAGATACCCTCGTATGCAGGTTTGCGTTGACACGGACTCGACTACGGAGTTGTTTTGGCTAGGATCCAGGTATGCCTCGTCCAGGACAAAATGACTTCAAAATCGGAGAATCGACTTTCTAGCTGGTCCGGCATGAATAAGGTCAGTAAACGTCGGACTGCAACGCCCCTGCTCACTTTGTGTTCGCGACCGAGACGCAGGAATGTCGCATAGTCATCGTCGTCCTTGTGGTGCGGTGTACCAATGCCGTAGGTGTTGAGAAGCACCGGCGGACTGGTAGGCGCGTGCCCGCTCTTCCGGAAAAAGACCGACGAATCCTCAGGGTCCATGTCCATCAAAGGGCAGACGATGGTGACTGATTGCCACCGGGATATTTGCAGAATCAATGTTCGTGGCCCTTCTGGCGACCCGCCTTGCAACGTCTACGATCGCACAGGCTTCCTCGTTCCTGTTCCACGGAGCAATCACCATAGCCTTTGACGAGAGCGCGTCCAGAATGTCCGTGCTGCGCAACTCATCTCTCCTGGTACAGAACGATCATGTTGCCAGCCTCAATAGAAACAGTGTTCTCTCCGTTCTGCCCAGCTCAACAGAATATGTCGACGTAACTGGGAAGATCACCACTCCCGGATCCATCAACACACATCACCTTCTTGGGCAAACGGTATTCAAGACGTTTGCCCCAAACACTTTAAGTTAGTTCGAGCAAGCCAATGAGCATTTGAATTGGCAACGTTCTGCGGCCATTCATGCATACATTCAAAATCGAAATAGGTACCCCTTCTTCATCTTTCGGGAGAAACGAGTCCAGGCAGGGCCTGGCCCGGGGAGCCTTATTGTTGAGGCGCCCAGCCTCCGAGCTGGCCACGGGGCCTACAGGCTGCTGCCACGCTTCGAACCGGCTTGAACCGCACCTACCAGGGGAGGATGGTCGATCATGCTCAAGGTTTCTTTGGGCGCTGTTTCCCCGCCAATCCAGCTTCCCATTCCGTCGACTTAAAAGCTTTCAACCTCTCCCTGCTACCATGTAGTTTACCACTGTCTATATCGACCTTCGACGTCTCGGAACCTAAGGACCTTCATTCGGCTCTCTTGCTGTGACCATGCTTGCCAACGAGTTTCAGGGCCACGGATGACACTACTCGTCCGATTGGATTCAGTTCGCAGAGTGTATGATTTGACGGCATAATCTTCATACAAATCGCGCATCCTATCAAGTTTGGTCAATGGCCACGTGTCCATTCAAGGCAACATGCCTTGAAGTCAGCGTCACATGTGCTCACCTGGCGTTATCATGCTACGTCGCGCAAAATTCGGACAATTCTGTCTGGATGCAATGAAAGGGAAGCTCGAAAATAGCCATGCCTGTTATACTAAACGTATCGAAGATGCAGTAGCTCGGTTTTGGAACTGTCCTCTTGTTACGGCCCAATACCTCTAGCCTACCAATGGAAAGCTCAAGGGTGCGACTTGTCAAGTATGCTGGGAGGCTCGCTGATCAGATCCAACGCACCGTCAGCCCCGCTTTACTTCGCGTCAGAATTGCTGACAGTTCAAGATACGCCGATTGCGGGTGAAAGGGCCAAACAATGAAAGGCACTCGATGGACCTTATTTTGCGACTCTCGGGCCCTGGATACATACATATATACATATGTGCCGGCTGCGTAGATTGGAACTACGGTGCCCCCAGCTATTTTATTGTGGCCGAGGTACAACCTTCCCAACGGAACAATGCAATGCGCCCAAGCCGTGTCCTCTAGGAGCCAGTTTGCTTCATCGACGAAAGGAGTCGGCCGTAACTCACAGTGAGCGACGTGTATGACCCGCTGCCAGACCCACAGGATTAGCTCCGATGAGCATGCCCATTATGGCTACGAACTAGAAATGATCACACTTTTATCGTAAGCATGTTCCCATCCACCCAGCATTTCATGTTGTGTTCCCCATTCTCCTCCGCATCAGGGTTCGGTTTCGGCACCGCGGCACTAAAAACATCTCGGTAGTCCATCCCTCAGCTCACCCTAAAATCTTCGAATGAATCAATGATGAGGCGAACCGACAAGTGATAGGTGACTCCGCAGAATGGACCCTCTCCGCATTTCCCCATCTTGCCACATTGGATGTTGGCGAACGACTGCCGAACCGTCAGCTCCTCATGGCTCCTCGCATGCGAGCAGGATGTCAGTGGTGTGGTATGTAAATATGGCCGGCCCTTGTCGCAGACTGTGCCGGTCACTGTTCAGCGAGGCCCCAGCACTATTGACCATTAGACTGTTCCAGAGATCGTTGCGTAGAAGGAGAGACTTCTCTACCATCGATAAACTTTCGCTTTTCAAACGCGGCTCGCCATGAAACCAGGATTTAGCCTAGACAGCCTTCCAGGCAGCTTGCCTCCCAACCTAATCCCAGAAGATGTCAACATTGAATCAGTTCAAGAGCTGGCTCAACGAACCCTAGACACTGGAAGTCTCAATCCCAATGTCCTGCAGGCTACGGCACTTTGGAGGGACCACCTGGCTTTGACGGGTCAGGTGCGAACATTTTATAGCAATGAGAAAATTGCCGAGGTGTGGAACAATCGAGCCAAGTCACTCCAGCCTTCCGATATCAAAACCCAGGCTGGCCGTGTCATGAAACCTGTGCCGGGCAGCTCATGGATCGACATCCCATTCACGTTCACGACCAATCCAGAGGGTGGACTCACGGGTAACTGCACCGGTGCCGCCTCCTTCGTGCTCGACAAAGACGGAAAATGGGTAATCTGGATGCTTGTGACCATCCTGGAGAATTTCGTGGACCATGGGCATCCTGACGTTCCTTGCCTGGCCGACAACGCTCTTACCAACGGCGAGGCTAACGGTGTCCATGCCGACGAGAAGGAGTCGGACGTGGATCAGAGCTTCGACGTTGTGGTGATTGGAGCAGGCCAGTGTGGCCTGTCTGTGGCTGGCAGGCTTGGCGCCCTGGGATTGAGTTACGTGCTGCTGGAGAAACGTCCGTACCTTGGGAACAACTGGATCGGAAGATACGAGACGGTGAGACAGCACACCGTTCGCGAGTATAACAACCTTCCGTTCGCTCGCACATGGAAGGCCAACGACCCAATACTGCTCCCCGGCAAGATCGTGGCAGAGGGGTTCGAAAACTACGTCAAAAAGTACGGCATCAACCTCTGGACAAATGCAGAGACCACGGGCGCGAACTGGGAACCAGAAAGCAAAACCTGGAAGCTAGCCGTCACGCTCAACGGGCAAGAAAAGCGCCGGCTCCGCTGCCAGCATCTCATCATCTCCATCGGCGCCGGGTTTGGTGTTGATAATGACCCCAAGTTTCCCGGTACCGACCAGTACCAGGGCATCCTGCTGCACTCGGGGGCTTACAAGCACAGTCGCGACTGGGTAGCCAAGGACGGGGTTGTCATCGGTTCTGGTACCATGGCCCACGATATCGCTGAGGACATGTATAGGGCGGGCCTGCGCTCCGTGCACATAATCCAGCGCAACAAGACCTGTGTCTACCCCATCGAGTGGGTGATCAAGGGGCAATCAGGTAAGTGGATCGATCTTCTTTCGCCCCAACACGTCGTCCCTAGCAGCTGACGAACGAGCGTCGTGAATAGGTCTCTTCAACAACGACATTCCAACCGCGATCGCCGACGCCCTGAGCGCGGGCCTCCCCAACAAAATCTCCCGCGACATCGTCAAGATTCAATATGACGCCGCCACTGCGGCAGAATCCTACCGCTTCGACGCCCTCGAGCGGGTCGGTTTCCACGTTGACCGCACCACCCCCCTGATGGACAACATCCTCATGCGCTACGGCGGGTATTACGTCGACATTGGCGCCTCCGCCCACATCGTCCGCGGTGAGATTAAAGTCAAATCCGGCGTGCCCATCACCACCTTCACCCCGTGCGGTCTGAAATTCCAGGACGGAAGCGAGCTCCAGGCCGACGTCGTGGTCATTGCCACGGGACAGGACCACGACTACCGGAACCAGGTCGGAAGTATCGTTGGCCGGGATTTTGCCTCGCAGCTAGGTGAGTTCTGGGGGTTAGACGAGGAGGGCGAGGTGCGTAATCTCATGAAACCGGCTGGTAAGTTCCACAACGTTACATACTTACATATTCTATGGCATGACCCGCAAGAACATTGAAATGTTGTCGACGCTAACTGACGTGCACTGATACAGCTCCTGGGTTGTGGATGTTTGGAGGGACCGCGCCACAAGCCCGGTGGTGGTCTCGATTCGTTGCTCTGGCTATTCAATCTGAAAGGCTGGGCAAGCCGATTGAGTGTGTACGGATATTTGGGTAGTAGGTAGTAATATTCCGATGCTGTTCTGATATTGCCAGTGCCTGATGTTTGGACGGGGTTACGTAATACTACTAGTATATAGTACTTAGTATATATATAGTATCTATTACGGTAGTAGTATTAAGCTTCAAGCATGAGCTTTAAATTAATATTAACCTATAAAGAATGGTATTAAAAATACAACTACTAAGTAGGTACATAGTATACAAGTATTTTGACGACGATCTCAAATAGTGTACAAATATCTCCCGAACCAGGTTAGCGTCGATACTAGTCTCTTATAGTACGTATAATGTGCTGTAGTCTAGTAAGGTTACTAGGTATTCGAGGAAGCCGCGCTGCTCGGATCCAGCATAGATTCCAATGGACAACTTCAAGATCTAGGTCATTTCAGAGGCTGTGATAGCAGAGTTCACAGGGCGGTGTTCCTACTAACAGTGTCTTCCGACTGAGAGTCCACTGTTTCCAATGCGAGGACACATACTAGTACATACATAGTACACCCTGGTCTGTATGGTAATCAGGAACGATTCTCCAGATTGAAGCCGAGAGGAGATCCGTAGTAACGAGGCGGTTGAGGTAGGTGGTACAATGTACTTCAAATTGTACTCGCATGGCACGACGGGATGAGCAAAAAAGCAAATCGATAGCTCGGGTATTTGTCAGTCACGTGCGGCCGCCGAGGTTCTACCGACGGCCAGGAACAGTACCACACACGCCACAGTACTACTTTATGTACTACATAGGATTGTACATCACGTCTTGAACGGAATAGAAGCAAACTCGACACCAGGGAGATCACAGGGACTTTCTTCAATGTTGGGTGGGCATCGTGGAATTCCACCCGTCACACGGTTTAGCCCGGAACGAGAGACAGACAACATTAACGTTCCCTCGTACTCACCATGACCCGTTGAACCACCACGAACTCACTTTCTTTCTCCTTCTCTCACTTCTTGTACTACAACTTTGAACTTGAAATGGCACCACCTCCCCTGCACCCCCTGCACGCCCAAGTCTCCTCGGCCCTCCAATCTCGACACCACATCTGCGTCGACCCGCAATGGCTAAACACGTTCCTCACGTCGCGGGGCCCTCACCCACCCCCTCTCCCGGCCCTCATCTCCACGGCCCATTTCCGCATCCTAGCCAGCGACATCACGACATCCATCGCCACCACCGCCACGAGTGAGACTGGAGCCGGGGCTGGCGCGTTCCCAGAGGACGCAGACGACGTGGCCGTCCGGGAGCGGCGCCTCCAAGGCCATGTCATCGTGCAGGTCCTGGACGTGCACGACGTGGGGAGCAGCAAGTTCAGCCAGATCGAGGCCATCGAACGCGTCGAACGCGGCGAGGAGATCCGCGGCCGCGAAGTCATCAGGAGTGTCACGGTCGACGATCGCGACGAGGACGCCAGTGCAGCAGCTCCTTCGAGCACCTCGACCGGGCTCAGGCTGACGTCCGGGCCTCACAGGCTGGTGGTCCAAGATGCAAAAGGCACGCGGATGGTTGCGTTGGAACTCGAGAAGGTGCCTAGAGTCGGGGTGTGCGTCAGCGCGGGGGCCAAGCTGCCTACGTCGATGGTGCGGCAAGGTGGTGGTGGTGGTGCGAACACTACTACAAACAACACCAGCACTACCACTCCTAGCAGCGGTTCTAGTGGTACCGTCGTCGCGGACGACCCTGGGATGTTCATCGGGTGTAAGCTTTTGTTACGCCCTGGGACGGTGATCCGCCGAGGGGTGGTCATGTTGACGCCGGATACCTGTGTGGTGATTGGAGGGAAGGTCGAAGCGTGGGATAGGAAATGGAAGGATGGACGGAAGGGGAGGTTGATGGCCTTGTTGGCAGAGGAGAATTCGAACGCGAACTCGAACGGTACTGCCGGAGGAGGATGAGAAAAGAGGCAAGCAAGGGAGAAAAAAAAGTTACTCTTCAACACTTGATTCAAGTGTTGAGGAACTACCACGTATGGCATCTACACGGTCATGCTCGGCATCCACGAAGGCACACAGAGAGAGAGTGGCTCGAGCACGCACACAGTGAGCTCATATCACCTCCAGTCCGCCGCGGTCGCATCATCAGCTCATACATCAGTCATCGGTACATAGTACTCTCTATGGTACTCTCACGAAATCTCGGACGCAAGCTCAACCTTCCACGGCGCAAGCATCTTGGCCTTGAGAATATCCTCTGTCTCGCCTGTTCCTTCGTACGCTCTAGCCAGATCATCCACCGTGAGATCTCCACCGGGGGGAATCTGTCTTTCGGCGTTCAGAACTGCCATCTCTGCAACGTAGCGTGCATCATGGCTGCCGACAGCCTGTGCTAGCTCGAGCCAACCCTGTGGCTGCCCTGGTGCGAGCATGATCCCATTAAGAGCATCCGCAGCCACTGCCACTTGATCGACCTCGTCCGTGCCTGCTTGCTGCGGTCGGCATCCAACAAGGCCCGCGAGCACTTTGCTGACTCGGATCTTGTCGAGCACACTGACTTCATCATCCCGTCTCAGGTCTTTGAGATCCTCTTCCACGGCTTCTAGTACATCCTCATCGTTGTCCATCAAGCCAATGACGGCCAGCAGAGCAGCAGCCTGGACGTGCTTCGGGTGGTCTTCAATCACATTAAAGAGTTGGGTTCTCGCCGTGTCCTTTTCTGCCTCTCCGCCTTTGGCCCATAACACCTGTGCGAGCATACATGCAACATCTGGTTCGCTCCCAGATTCGTGTATGGCCAGTTCGAACATCTTGATAGAACTTTCAACCCGCTGGAGATGACTGTGCGCCAGACCAGCCGTGATATATGCCGAAAGCCGCCATTTCCGTCTGACATCAGCATATGCTGGGCCAAGATCGTCCGCCTCGCCCGAGAGATCGATGGCTGTCTGTGCGTTTGACACCGCGTCTGCATACTGCCCACAGGCGAGCTGCACACGAGCCAGATCTGCCATGGCTTGTGCATATCTGACGAGGTATTCATCGGACTCGGACTTCTCGTACTCCGCTTCAGCAGCATCGCAGACCTTCTGCAATCCATCGGCACTGGTCTCATGATCGCCCACTCGCTCGGCAAACAAAGCCATGAGATGAGTTGCGGTCATGTCTGCGGGCTCCTGGGCGTGGAACTGGCGCATGGCGAACAGAGGTCTCAACAGGGCACTCACTTCCCGCGACCTCGATGGGTCGCTCAACAGATGATCGAACGCCGAGAGTGCATAGTATCGTTGCGCTGGCAAGACAGACGAGTCGGCGATCTCAAAAGCATGTGTGAATATTCCTCTTGCCTCACCAAGACTTCCGAACAGTGTTGCCAGCAGTCCCTGGCCAATCCATGCATCCGCGTATTCGGGATCTTCAGACTGGGCTCGCGTGAACGCCTCGTTGGCGAGCTGGATGTCGTTGTTGACCAGATACAACACCCCCAGATTCGTCCAGGTCCGTGCACTGTGGTCGTTCAAGTGAAGACTTCGCACAAATGAATGCTGCGAGACTTTAGGAGAGAGCGTCATGGTGACCACACCCAGTGCGTTCCAGAACTCCGCATTACCTGCTTCAAGCTCAATAGCCCGCTTGAAGCATTTCATGGCTGCTTTGAGGAAACGACGTGGTTTCTTACCTTCGCCGTTCAGGGATGCGCCGCCAGAGATGTAGGCTTGGTGCTCGGCCCACCCGAGGTTGTACCAGGCGACTGCTTGGGCGTGTGGATCAGCTGCTGAGGCGTGAATGGCGCGTCTGTATGATAGTATGGAGGCGAGCAGGTATTGGTCGGCTTTGCCTGAGACACTTTTTGCTTCGATGGACGTGAGCAAGCCCAGGTCAACCTTGTCTGTCTCGGAGAGAATGCTGATTTCGTCGTCTTGGTGTGCCTGCAACAGCTCCAGAACTGTGCCCGTATTGGCAGTTCCGGCGTACAACTTGACATGGCCCAGGACAGAGCAAGCATCCCCAACGGACTTCCACAAGTTAAACACCTCTGTTCGCTCTTTGGAAATCTGCACAGCCACTTCAATGGCGTTCGCCGCAAGCCGCGCCGCCTCCCCAAACATGCCCAACGCAACTTTCGACCAGGCACTTTCCGAAATGGTTTGAAGGAGAGCAATCAGGACGCCGAATTCACCTGGCTTGAGGCCTAGCACATCATTGTACGCAGCGATGGCCTCGTCGAAGGAACCCATCTCTCTCTGAACATTGGCGAGCATGTATTTCGCAAACCAGGTCTCCTCGGCCGACAACCCATGCTGGATACTATCTGCCTTTGCAAACGCTCGGGTAGCAGCAATATGGCGACCGGCATTGTGATAGCTCTCGCCCAACCCTACCCAGGAGTAATAGTCATCCGGTGATATCCTCAACGCATGCTGAAACGAAACAATGGCTTGTGAGTAATGCTGCTTGTTCATCTGCACTACACCCAGCGCTGCGTAAGGCCAACTGTGAGCCTTCTTCTTGCTCCCGGGGGCCGGTCGTGCCTTCCCCGAGTCGACCACGCGCTGAGCAACGAGCTCGACTAGGTCCCATTCGCTGCTCTCGGCGAATGCTCGTGCCAAGCGGTGTGCAGCCTCCAGCTCAGAGGTGGAGAGCTCGAATGCCTTCTGCAGTGCGACCCGCGCACGGGCTTTCGACTTTCCGTAGTCCTGAAAGTAGATGCCCAACAGGGTGTATGCAGGCGCATAGCTAGGGTTGGCTTTGATGGAGGCAATGAGGTATTGATAGGGCCCTGACTTGTCCTTGCGTGCTGATGGGGAAGGGTGGAGCTGCCAGTGGCTGTAGGCAAGTCGATAGAGTGTAACGGACTTCATAGGGAAGTTCTGGTTTTGCGGCATTTCAGCTTCAATGGCCGACAAAATAGCATTCAGTTCGTCCAGGCCTTGTTGAAGTTGTCCGTTATAGGTTCGACACCAAGCCAGCTCGAGTTTGATTCTGATATTAGCAGGATCACGCTCCGCCGCTTGATCGAAGAACTTGACCGCTTCGGCATAATCCTCGTCCTCCTCGTAGATCAGGCCGATGCCCAGTAAGGCCGAGGTCAGTTTCGGTTTGCGGTCGAGGATGGCTAGGAAAAGCTCCTTGGCTTCTGGGTGGTTGCGAGGGGACTGGAAGGTGATGAGAGCATTGGCGAGAATGAGGTTGACACCATCGAGGCTGTTCTGGAGATCGATCGCATAACGTTGTTGGGCATCCAAGTGCAACTTCTGAGCCTTGCGGGCCGCGTCAACGGTGCCTTGCCATTCCTTCAAATGGGCGTACACTTGTGCCATAATCCGTTGGCCGAGTAGCGAGTCTGGGCAGTCTTCGAGGCCCTCGGTCATCAGGATGAGTTGATCCGCTTCACTGAGTCTTTCTGGCGTCTCTCCTCCTTCCTTCTCACCAACGTCCGGGTGTGGAAACGGTGAGGCATCGCTATCGAGGAAGCCTCGGAGTACTTTACTCAGCCCATCATCCGGGAAATAGCCAATGTACTCGCGGAAGATGTTGGCGTCCCATTCTTGCAGGTCTTCTGCATCTACCCATTCCAACGCGATCCTCCAAGCCAATGGGAATGGATGCTTGACGATGACCATGCCATTAGCCATGTTCAAGACTTTGTCGCGCTGGCCAGGTTTGGCGTCCTGCGGCAAGACGAGCAGGTTGTCGTAGGTGCGCTGGAACAGCTTCTGTTCGAGTTCGTGGCGAGCATCGTCATCTCGGGTCCAGTCAATCAGGGCGGCGTATTTCTCCTCGATGTGGAATTTGGCGATGGCTTCGTACTTGACCTGGCGGGTGACTTGGTCGATCTTCGCGCCGAGGCGTGTTCTTCGCTCCCCGATTTGTGTGTTGATCCACTCTTTCTCTTCTGCTTCTGCCGACTCCAGGATGCGGAGATATGTCAGACTCGGTTGCAGAACCCGGCCTTCCAGGATTGAATAGAGGCTTGACGTGGGCAGAATGAGCTCCAGAGCGCGTCGGTATTGAGCGCGGCTCCCGTGTTTCTTCGCGAACAGTTCGTACTTGTCGATGACATTTTGGCACTGCACCTTGTCTTCCGAACGCGCGTAGATTTCTGCCAGTCTGAAAGCTGCATCGTGGTACTGATCCAGCTTGGCGCTCCCTTGCTTCTCGTACAAAGTCACCAGCCCCTTGTACGCCTGGACATCTTCCGGTTTGACGGCGGCGCCTCTGAGAAGAGCCTTCTCTGCCCCCTCTAAATCTCCCAGCTTTTCTCGTGCGAAACCAAGGAAGAGACATGCGGTGTGATTTTTGTCGTCTTGTTTCAGCAGGTCTTCTGCCTGCTCCGCAGCTCTTTCGAACTGGCCACCATCAAGGGACGACTTGACCGCCTTCAGGGCAGCCTTGATAGACGCCATTTCCAATGGGACTGGAGACCAAGTCAGGATGACAAGATGGGTTGGTTGAAACGAAGTTGGACTTAGGCACAGGTTGAAAAGTCCACATATTCCACATGGACGACATCACCACGTGCTTATTGCCTCACCTTTGGCTGACAAGTCTCGCCATTGCCTTCTCTCTACCTGGCGCTATGCTTGTCGCATCTTTAATGGATTGATTGACCAGATATTCACAAAGGTGTGGCAAGAGCCAGTGAACAATCCATGTGTGTGGATGACGTTCAGACGAAATGCGTTCCAAACGGATATGCTCCAGCGAAGCGAACTGCGCTGCGGTACATCAAACGGACACTTGTGCACAGAAGGCTTCCCACTGCTCATTATGCCCGAGGCTTCAGCAGACTTTTGGAATTCCGAGGAATGCCGTAGCTTTTGCCATCAAGAGTAGGATCCTGTCAGCACGTTTCTCCCTCGTGAGAACGCTATTGTGAAGCAGGGCCGCGGGTCATGTGGGTAGATCGTGGTGCCTCATAAAAAGAAGCGGTCACACCAAGCCGCACACGAGGTACACTGCGTACAAGCTACGACAGATTGGTGCGGCGTCACCATTGGTTTGAAATATGCTCATCAAGAAATAACTGTCCCTAGATAGTTCGCGCGAGTGGCTTGGACGTCAACGTTGCGATTGAGGGGGGAAGAACAAGGACGTTCGGGAAGAAGACAACCGGAAGTACCTGGTTCGAGGAATTCCATTTCTATGCTTCTTTTGCTCCGCTAATGTCCAAACAGCGACCGAGGACAGCAAATGAGTTTCCTTGTCGACTCGGTAGCCTACTCGGAAACAATCTGTATGGGTAGATTTGCAGCTCGGTACCGCCGACTAGAGGCCGGAGAGTTTTCAGATATGTGTCCGAGGGCGCTCAGGACCGTTTGACCGCGGCGCAACGGACAGCAAGCCGGCCAAGTATAATAACCCGAGTACAATATCGTGGCATTTTGTTCTCAATAACACGAGTTCTGTCACTTCTTTCCAATACAAGGAACTTGCTTGGAGCGTCCTGCCTTGTCGCGATTGTTCCTTACTTGACAACATGGATCCCGCTGTGTACGAAAAGATGTCCGCCCAGGCGGACTATATCATGGGCCCATTCGCCGACATGGTCCTTCGCGCGGCCAAGTTCCCTCCTGCAGGGAACTCGCAGCTCGTTGTGCTCGATCAGGCATGCGGATCGGGCGTTGTCTCATCTCATATCATGTCCCAGCTGTCGCCGGATGACAGATCTCGCCTCGATCTTACGTGCGCCGATATATCCGAGCTGGCAATAGCACAGATGGCGAAGCGGATTGAGACTTCTAGGTGGAGCGTGGCCCGTGCCGTGACAGATGATGCCATGGTTGGCGGCCCGCAGATTCCGCACGTAGGTGACGACTGACGACCTAACAGGCCACCCACTTTCCCTCCGACCACTTTACCCACATCTTCTTCAACTTTGGGCCGCAGATGCTGTCGAAGCCCCTTGCTGGCCTGAAAGAGTGCCATCGAATCCTCCGACCGGGCGGGGTCCTGGGCGTGAGTTCCTGGCAGGTGGTGCCTTGGTCCGCCGACTACCGCGCAGGCATGGCGAGGGACACCTCTCTACCGTCGTTCCCGACGGAGGAACAGCTTCTTTACGCATTCTCTACCACCCCAGAGAGGTGGGACAGTGTCGACGCGGGCAGGGCACATTTACAGGAATGCGGTTTCACAGCCATCGAGGCTGCCGCCGTAGAGAACACGACCACAATGAGTCTCGAAGAGGTCGAAACGATGTTGCCGTTTTCGCTTGATATGATGACCCAAAAGTTCTGGACCAGAGAGGAAGTCGACAGGTTCAGACAAGCAGCGGCGCGAGCGATTGTGGATTATCTGAAGGAGAAGTATGGAGGCGGGCCAGTGGTGTGGAAGTGGGTTGCTTTGGTCGCAAGCGGGAGAAAGGACTGGTAGGCCGAGTTGACGGGGACATGGCTTCGCAAGCTTCTGGTCGTCGCCGGGGAAATCGTGCGCCAGAAACTCGTTCTGAAAAGACGGATCGTAGACAATGTAGGTGTTAGACAAGTCCTCAACCCCCAGAACCTATGATGTCCGAACCTTCGCGCTGGAAGTGAACGAGATCGCTGTGGGTGCGTCTGTAATATTGGGTGTTAGCGTCGTGACCTCCGTCTTGGTTGTCTTCGAGATCTTGGGGGCTGGGCGGACTCGCTCTACCTCGCCGGATACGGGATATCAAGGCACTCCGATGGCAATTACGCTGGTGCCACTGTAATTAAACAAGTTGAGAAGCCAAGAGCATCCATAATTTGAGAAAGGATTGTACTGGTGGTTGTGCAGATCTACCCTTGGCCGGCTTCTCGTGTCTCTAGGGTCTTTGAGGACAGAACAGGCTTGTTAGGTATAGTATGTAGTTGGGGGTCTGTATTATGACCTCGTCGTGGTCGGATTTTCTTTGCCATTGTTCTCCTCGTCATTGCTTCTTGGATGCCAGGTGGTTGACGGTTTTCTTCGGCAAGGTACCAGCCTTACAGAACATACCCGCACGGCCAATCACAGACGTGGCAGGTGAGGTTCCTGTAATTTATCTTCTTCGGGCAAGTGATGCTTCGTCATCAATGGGTGCAGACTGCACGCAACCAGTACCTACTACTCTTACCCAACAGCCTTGTCTCTCTGGAACTCTAGTTTCGACTGACCCGGATCTCGATGTCCCATCCTGCTCGCACCGCCGCCGTCCTATACAAAGCGGCGAAACCAGAGCTACCCTCGTCCATCTGCCTGCCGCATGGTTCCGCAGAGACACTGAATAGCTTGCCTTCGAATGGCGACCACAGGGCTCACAATCGATGGCGTTAGGTTTCGCGACTCCGAGGGACGGGAGGTGACTTTTCGAGGTATCAATGTCGCTGGAGATTGCAAACTGCCTAGACATCCGCCGCAACCTTCGCACCAGACCCAGGGGTTTTATGACGCCGAGAACGTCTCCTTCGTTGGACGACCCTTCACAGAGGAAGAGGCACATATACACTTCGGCAGGATAAAGAGATGGGGCTACAATGTCATCCGGTATATATTCACTTGGGAGGCACTGGAACACGCCGGGCCGGGGAAATACGACGAGGACTTCATCGACCATACCATTAAGATCCTGCGGATAGCAAAGTCATACGGACTTTACATCTTTATGGACCCTCACCAGGATGTCTGGTCAAGATTTACCGGTGGCTCCGGCGCACCTCTGTGGACGCTTTACGCGTGTGGATTGGACCCAGAGGCATTCAATGCGACGCAAGCTGCGGTTGTTCACAATACCTGGCCGGATCCTGCACAGTTTCCCAAGATGTTGTGGCCGACAAACTATACTCGGCTAGCAACTGAGACGACCTTCACATTGTTTTATGCTGGCCGCGACTTTGCACCCAATGCGATCATCGACGGCAAAAATATCCAGGACTATTTGACCGACCACTTTATTGCGGCTTGCGCTCGTCTGGCACAGCGAATCCACGACGCAGGCGGCCTGGAGGACGAATGCGTTATTGGATGGGAGACAATGAACGAGCCGCATCGAGGGCTGATCGGCTGGGAGGATCTGAATGCGCTGCCGGATGAGTTGAGGATGAGGAAAGGCACAATGCCATCTCCGTGGCAGTCGATACTCACAGGCTCAGGACGTGCCGCAGAAGTAGACGTCTACGACTTCAACACGTTCGGCCCATACAAGAGCGGCAGAGAGTTGGTCGACCCTGAAGGCGTGTCCGCATGGCTCTCGACCGATTTCGACGACACGAAATACGGATGGAATCGAGACCCCGGCTGGAAGCTCGGCGAATGCCTGTGGGCGCAGAATGGTGTCTGGGATCCAAGTCAAGACCAGCTTTTGAAACCGGACTACTTCGCCACGATACCAAAGTCCGGGGAGAAGCTGGACTACATTAAATACACAAACTTATACTACATGCAACATTATCGGAAGTACAGGGACGCCATTCGTTCAATCCACAAGAACTGCATGATTCTGGTACAATCCGCCGTCCTGGAAATACCGCCAAGCATAAAGGGCACCCCGGACGAAGACGACCGAATGATATTTGCAACCCATTACTACGACGGCATCACGCTTCTTCAGAAACACTGGAACAAGTACTACAATGTAGACGTTTTTGGTATTCTCCGGCACAGGTACTCAAGCCCCGTCTTCGCCGTTCGTCTAGGCGAGGCTGCGATCCGGAGGTGTCTGCGCGATCAACTCAGCGCGATCAGGGAAGAAGGCATGGAGTATCTGGGCGACCATCCGACCCTGTTCACGGAGATCGGTATCCCGTTCGACATGGACGACAAATACGCCTACAAGACCGGCGATTATTCGAGCCAGATCTCGGCTTTGGACGCCAACCACTTCGCGCTGGAAGGGTCTGGGGCGCAGGGCTACACCTTGTGGACATATGTCGTCCAGGTAAGCATCCATACCACCCCCATCATCACCGCGTGCTCTTGATCTTTCCCGGTGTTAACCTCAATTCCAGAACGAACACGAATGGGGCGACCAATGGAACGGCGAAGACCTCTCTATCGTCTCTGTCGACGACCCCCTCTTGCCCAGCGCGTCCGACCTTTCGGCCCTGCCCTCCACCAACCCCTCCACCACGTCCCTGGGCCAACGATCTGCCGGAACGGGAACGACCCTCTCCGACGCTACGACTATAAACCCCTCGAACCTCAAGGACGCGTTGAAAACGCCCACCATCCAACAACAACCCTCTCGACCGACATCCGTAACCCGACCCTTCACCACTGATCCAAAGACTGACCCTGACACTGACACAACGGGCTACCGCGCCGCCGAAGCCTGGGTGCGCCCTTCCCCCATCGCCACGGTCGGCTCTGTGCAAAGCTATGGCTTCGACCTCAAGACCGTGACCTTCACCTTCAGCCTCACGTCCGACACTCCGACGAAGGAATCCGTCCCCACCGAGATCTTCCTCCCAGAATTCCACTTTCCGCCGGGCAAGACGACCGTCGAGGTCACGGGAGGGCGCTGGAGGATCGATACCGTCGACGTCGACGGCGAGGGCCTGCAGGTGATGAAATGGTGGCATGGAGCTGGGGATCAAAGCATGACTGTTAAAGGCATGAAGAGGAAGCCTGGGGCTCTGATGGAAGAGGACGAGGAAGCCGACGGCGGATACCTCGAGACGATGAGAGAGAATTGCAACGTGATGTGAGTAAGTGGAAGGCGGGGTATTGGGAACCTTTGTGGCCGGCGCTGGCTGACTGGCTGGGCCTGTCATTTTGGCGTTTTCAAAAAGCGGCGGCTCGCGTGCATTGGATCAAAGTGCTTGAATAAGTTGCACTGGGTATCTATCGGCTGGACGAGTGTGTCATTCGGCTTTCGGCCGGCGAGAAAATCATATGCATGCTGCTGGTCATGTAAGAGATGCCTGTCTTGGCTCTTCCCTCGAGCTGTTCACTACCTACAGTACTGCATCCCGTACGGTTGCCGCCTCAATGGTAGCTGGTGCTCCATAGTGACAGCATAGCCGGTCTGACCAGCTCACCGGACTTAAGCTACCCCAGTGTCGTGACCTCGACCCTCATTGCCTCCTGTTTTACGGGGGGCGCCCATTCCTTAGTTAGCGGGAGCGTGCCTGTTGACATCACCGTCGTGGTCATCTTCCTTTTGCACTTCGTCGCCCGCTTTGTCGTCGTCTTCATCTTGACCCACTGGCTCGTTATTGTCGTCGCCTTGGCTCTGCGCGTCCCCGTCTCCATCCCCGCCCTCTTGTCCTCGCAACTTCCCGCCCTTCCTCTTCGGAATGACGCTCAGGAACGCCCGGCCCCAGGCCCCTTCTTCGCGGCCAGCACTGGCCTCCTCCAACCAGCGCAACAGGATCTCCACGACGTGGTTGGTGGCCAAGACCTTCCTGCTGCTCATCTCGAGAAACTCGCCGATCGGAAGCTTGGCGGTCTTGATGCCGCGGTCGCAGGCCGTCTTGTAGCAGATCCCCTTGTGGCGGTTTTTGTCCACCAGGCCGCCCACTATGTAGGTGCTGTAGGGGGATAGCGCAGAGATGGTGTCGGGGGAGTCGGACGTCAAGTATATGGTTTCGCCGCGTAGTTGAGCCGAAGAATGTGCCGACGAGGTGATAGTCGCGGGGGTCGGGTCCGAGGATGTCTGCGACGTCTCTTTTTGAGCGGGCTCTGGGTTTTCAGATGGTGATGTGTGCTCGTCGAGCGGTTCGACTGTGATGGTCGTGACCGCGTTGGGTGCGAGATCCGTGGTGGCTTGGTCAGAGGCGCTGTTTTCGATATTTGAGGGTTCGTGCTCTTCCTGCTCAGTGTTCCCGTTCGCGAGAGGAGAAGCAAACTTGGCGAAACAGCCGACTAACTTCCCACCACCAGCTTTCGAGTCCTTCATGACCGTATCCATCTTCTTGGCCGCTTCGACGAAGTCTCCTTCCTCAAATCTCACACCCTTCCAGTTCAGGTAGTGCTTGTGCAGGACGGTATCGAAACGCTCTTTCAAAAGCCCGCCCCACGAACTGATTACAAGGTGTGCCTGGTACAGCGCGTGGTGATTGTCGGAATACGAGCGAGTAATTTGCGAACCGAGCGATATGCGTTCCTTCTCCATCATGAGGTCATCAAAGCCGCAGTCTATCAAGATCGTCACGGGCAGTTGAACATGGCGTGGGTGCTTCGGTTTCGGCTTCGGCAGCTGTGATTGTACAGCATTTGAAATCGGCTTTGGATGTTGGCCTGCCTCTTGTTCTCGCTCTTGAGGAGACTGCTGTACCAATAGTTGGAGACGTTGTTCCTCTTCGTCGCGCGGCTCTCGCTTCCTGGCTCTCTTTTCCTGAAGTTTTTGTTTCCGCTTGGCCTTGCGAAATTCCCGACCAGCTTCCCATTGTTCTCGTCTGCGTAGTTTCTTCAACTGACTCTTCGACAGACTTTCCGTAGGCTCGCCGTCCTGCTGTTGTTGGAGGAGGAGTCGTTCATGTTCGGCCGGGTCAGGGTCACGGCGGCGCTTCTTTCCCGGCTCTGCCTCCGACCCTGATCCTTCTCTGGAGTCTTCACCATGTTCTGCAGACGTGTGTGGCATACCGTTTGACGAAGACGGATTCTCGACGGAGCCATTGGCCGCTTCATCCACCTTCGACAGCAGGGGAGTATTTCCCTGGTCAGCTGGCTCCGAGTCATTCGAGTCAAGCTTGCGCAACTTGCTAGGTCGCTCGTCTGCCTCCATTCCAGCCATGCCCTGCGCGAAAGTGCCCCGATTTACGTCTGCAGCATCCGAGCGGGTGGGTAGACAGTTGTGAACTGTGAGCTCGCACACACGCGTTGCTTTGTTTGCCAGGAACCTCGTCCACTGGCTCGCCGGTTTAGCCTCCGTTGCGGGCTCTCTTACTGATCCCCGTACCGCGAATGCTCGCTCCGGGGTTTACTTTAAATTTGTCGATCACCGTGTCAACCCCCCTGTCCAGCTGTCGTGTTTAAATGGTTCAATTCAGCATCAGCGTACGTCTTGACGGTGGAAGGATGTCGTTATCAAGGGTCTTGGCCTCGGTGGACACGTGCGCCTCAGTACACTGAGTGAAGAACGAAGTAGTCCAGTGTCAGTATTTGCAGGGCAGGGTGTGGAGAAGAAAGTCCAGGTACTTCTCTCCCTCTCACGTGACTGGTATACGATTTGTTTGTGTATCAATCAGGACGTCCCTGCAGGTCCCCTCCTCACACTTCTTACGAGCAGCTCTAGCAAATATCGAGTCGAAAAATCCGAGTTGGAGATTTTTGAGGGTGCGGGAGACGGTCGAGTGCTCCGCCGGAGGCTGAAGTGGCTCTTCCGTGCTCCTCGCACCCCACGCACCCCACACAGTTGTTGCGCAGGGCGGATCTCAAGCCTGACACCTCTTTGCTCGTCCTTCCCCGTGGGGTCGTCAAATTATCCAGATCAGCCAGATGTGCTCGCACCCAGTCCTTGTTCCATGGTAAGGGGCAAGCCCCGTTAGGCACCGACTGGCCACTGAACGATGCCTGCCAAGTCGCAAGCAGTTTCTTCTGTCCGACGACACATGGCTAGGCGGCCAAGCAAACAAGCTGCCTCGATAAGCGGTTCCGTTCCTGGTGTTTCTAGTCTGACCGGCTACAGGTAAAGATCTCAAGGTCAACCCGGACAAAAGGCTCGGACCTCTCCTACTTAATACCATGTTCATTCGCTGGACTTCGAACCCGTCGGCCTCCAGGTCCCAGTGAGGGGTTCGGCCCACTGCTCAGTGGATGTCGATCAAACATACTTCAAGTATCGAGCGCTTGACTTGTTTAGTGGCCAATCAAGAACTTTCCAATTGACCGGTATACAATGACTTTCGCACGGATGAGGGTGCCCTTAGCCGTGCATCATCCGGATGCGTATTCGCTGGAAGAGACTACTTCGAAATGGACCAGGCAAAGCCATATAAAGTTTGAATGATGCCGAGGAGCTGATTCTCCCCGTTCATCCCACGTCTGCCAGAGTTCCTCCTACACGATGGCCGCTGCCACACCCCCAAACCTCGTCGTTGCTACCAAACAAGCGATCTTGGGTCACCCAATCCTCCTTGTCGTCGGACTGTTGGTGCTCTCCCTGGGTTACAACAAACTTAGACCAGGACTCAGGAACATCCCAGGACCACCAGTCGCTGCTTACACCAAGCTATGGCGCTTATACGATGTCTGGAGAGGCCAAGCTCACATGACTGCCATCAAGATTCACAAAAAGTATGGCCCTGTGGTTCGCATTGGACCCAGCATTGTCTCCATCTCCGACCCGGCGGTGATCCCAGTCGTCTACGGCATTAAAGAGAACTTTACCAAGACGGGCTTCTACCCAATTCAGTGCATCTCGTGGAAGAAAAAGCCGGAGATGAACCTCTTTTCCACCCGCGATCCAGAGTATCACCGCGTTGAGAAGCGGAAGATCGGCGCAGCATATAGCTTACCCAACCTATTGCAGTCTGAGGCAGCCATTGACTCTTGTGTGTCGCTCTTCATGACCCGCCTTGAAGAGTTTGCCTCAAAAAGAGAACCGGTGGATCTTGGCGCCTGGTTGCAATACTTTGCGTTCGACGTCGTGGGAGAGGTGACCTTCGCGACTAAGCTTGGATTCCTGGAACAGGGCAAAGACGTCGATGTGAGACTGCCAAACTGTACGACCCCCAATGACGGCCGACGTTTGATTCAGGGTATGATGAAGGCTATCGAGGGCATGCTCACGTATGCGGCTCTTTGTGGTCAAGTTCCCGAAATGCACGGCCTCCTCCTTGGAAATCCACTGTTTACCAAGCTCATGCCCGCCATGGAAACTTGGAATCAAGTGCTCGTCTTCACTCTGAAAGCGATCAACGGGAGAGCCAGCATCAAGCGCGATGGCGAATTGATCAACGCGGACGTCGAGGGCCGAGATATGCTCAGCAGGTGGGCATACGTCAAGTCGTCTGATCCGCTAAAGATGAATACCCGAGACATCGTTGTCCACCTGAGCACAAATGTGTTCGCCGGCTCGGATACGACGGCAATCGCACTTCGCGCCATCGTATATTTCCTTTGCCGCCACCCGACGTGTATGGATCGACTCGTCGCCGAGATCGACGAAGCAGACAAAACGGGGAAGCTTAGTCGCCCAATCACTCACAAAGAAGCCACTACTGTACTTCCCTACCTGGGCGCCGTTGTCAAGGAGGCCATGCGCCTTCATCCTTCGGTCGGGTTTCTTATGGAACGCCATGTTCCAGCCGAAGGTCTCGATGTCCAAGGCTACCACATCCCTGCGGGGACGATCGTTGGAATCAATCCTTGGGTCACCAACCGATTGCCAGTCTTTGGTCCTGAACCAGAGAAATTCGACCCCGCCCGTTGGTTGACGGCGAGAGAGGGTCAGCTGAAAGAGATGGACAATATTTGGGAGCTCAACTTCGGTGCCGGCAGCCGCAAGTGTATCGGCCGCAATATCTCCTGGATTGAGATTCACAAAGTCATTCCCGAGCTGCTTAGACAGTACCGAGTCGAGTTGACCTATCCAGAGAAGGAGTGGCACATCTGCAACCATTGGTTTGTGCAGCAGGAGGGTCTTATTTGTAGCCTGACCAGGCGGTGATGAGATAAGATGGAACGATAATATGCTGCCATAATTCATCGACTCGTGCATCACGTATACCTATCTGCAGCCCGTTCATAAGTCAAAGAGTAGTCGCCATGCCTGAAGAGAGATTGAAAAGAGTTAGAGCGGCCACTCGTACCCCAGGCCCGGCACAGCCGCTGCTCTAAGGTGGCCTTGGCGCGCAGTATGGGTGACCGACGGCAACTCCGACTCCAGGACATTCACTTGTTGCAGGCATCCTTCGCCTTTTCTAGCCTCCTGCCGTACTTCATCATCACGAGCGTCTTTGCCGTTCTTCAGCGAAGGAAGTTTGACGTCGCCAATCGCTTGCACTGCGCTCTAGGATGGCCCGGTAGCCCTTCGATTAAAGAACCCCTCCGCAATTTCTGGCGCAGTCTCCGTTCACCACGACGAAGTTGGGCGCCATGGCAATGAACAGGGTGAGGAACGCCTTTGCGCCTCCTCGGAAAGGAGAGACGTTTGAACTGAGAGCTGGCCTTGTGTATGTGTCCTGGCGTGCTACTGTTGCGACCCGGCTGACAGATATCATGCCAGATCGCAATATGCCTACGAGCGGTAAGCCGAATCGATTGCAATGGTACCTCCCCACCTCGCTGATAACCATTGCAGCAAAGAAGCCATCCAGAAGACAATCATGGCGATGACCCTGGGTAAAGATGTCTCACAACTCTTTCCGGACGTCCTCAAAAATATCGCAACTGCCGACCTTGACCAGAAGAAGCTGGTGTACCTATATCTCATGTTCGTCCCACAAGCATGCGCGAGGCCGTACACTGTTAACAAGTGGCTAGGAATTATGCCAAATCACACCCGGACCTCTGCATTCTGGCCGTCAACACCTTTGTACAAGACTCCGAAGATCCAAACCCTCTAATTCGCGCCCTGGCAATCCGAACAATGGGCTGCATTCGAGTTGATAAAATGATTGACTACATGGAAGAGCCCTTACGGAAGACGCTTCGAGATGAATCACCATACGTACGAAAGACCGCCGCCATCTGTGTCGCGAAACTATTTGATCTCAATCCCTCCATGTGTCTCGAAAACGGCTTCCTCGAGACCCTACAAGAGATGATTGGCGATCCAAATCCTATGGTGGTAGCAAACTCCGTGCAAGCCCTTGCCGAGATTAGCGAGGCCGCACCCGAGACAAACGCTCTACAAATCACCCCGAACACACTGAAGAAGCTCCTCATGGCACTCAACGAATGCACGGAATGGGGAAGAGTTACTATCTTGAGTTCGCTCGCTGAATACAAGGCCCACGATGTCAAAGAAGCCGAACACATCTGTGAAAGAGTGACACCTCAATTCCAGCACGTCAACTCGAGCGTTGTGGTAGCTGCGGTCAAGGCTGTCTTTCTGCACATGCGGTACCTCCCACAAGAAACACAAAAGTCATACCTGAAGAAGATGGCTCCTCCCCTGGTGACTTTGGTCTCATCAGCACCAGAAGTACAGTACGTTGCCCTTCGAAACATCGACCTTCTCCTTCAAAAGCAGCCGGATATCCTCAGCAAGGAAATCCGAGTCTTCTTCTGCAAATACAACGACCCCCCTTACGTCAAGTTCCAGAAACTTGAAATCATGGTGCGGATAGCGAACGAATCAAATGTCGATCAGTTACTTGCCGAACTCAAAGAATATGCATTGGAAGTGGATATGGATTTCGTGCGGCGAGCAGTCAAGGCGATCGGACAAGTCGCCATCAAGATCGAAAGTGCCAGCGAGCGGTGCGTCAATGCTCTCCTGGACCTGATAAACACGAAGGTCAATTATGTGGTCCAAGAGGTTATTGTCGTCATCAAAGATATTTTCCGGAAATATCCTGGCTACGAGGGCATCATCCCCACATTGTGCAAATGCATCGACGAGCTGGATGAACCCAATGCTAGAGGGTCTCTTATTTGGATTGTGGGTGAGTATGCGGAGAAGATCAGCAACGCTGGTGACATACTCGGCGGCTTCGTCGATGGCTTCGCCGAAGAGTTTTCTCAGGTGTGTGGCCCGGATTCCGATTGTTACTAGGCCGCTAACGAGATGCAGACCCAACTACAAATACTCACCGCGGTTGTAAAGCTCTTCTTGAAGTCACCGCAGGCTGCCCAAGGCCTCGTCCAAAAGGTCTTGAATGCGGCAACTGCAGAGAGCGACAATCCAGATATCCGCGACCGAGCCTACGTCTACTGGCGATTGCTCTCCAACACCAGCGACCCAAATGCCCCCAAAAACATCATCCTTTCCGAGAAGCCGCCCATCACGACCACAATCCAATCATTACCGCCTGCACTTCTCGACAGACTCCTTGGCGAACTGTCGACGTTGGCTTCGGTATATCATAAACCGCCCGAGCAATTTGTTGGTCAGGGCCGCTTCGGTGCGGACGCTGTTCAACAAGCCGCGATCGAGGAACAAATGCAGAATGCACGAGAAAACCCGTTGGCAGCCGCCGCCGCCGCTGCAGCCGTCCAAGGCAAGGTCCCAGAATCGGCGAATAACGACGAGAACTTGCTCGACATTGATTTTGATGGTGCAGCTCCGGCATCAGCTACCGAGAAGCCTACTGATGGTTTCTCTGGCTTGGAAGGCCTTGCTGGTACACCTCAAAGAGTGGCTTCGCCGACAGTCAGCCAACCTGCTGCGCCCAACAACATGGACGATCTACTTGGAGTATTCGGGACTGGAGGATCGTCCGCAGTGCCAAGCTCGTCTGGGTTTGGCGGCATGTCCGACAGTGATATATTGAATGGCTTTGCTACAATGGATCTGTCTCAGTCGCAACCACCGCCCCCCAAACAACAACTTGCTAACGCTGGAGGAACCAGTGCGAGTGAAGACCTGTTGAGCCTCTGAGAGCTTTCATGACACAAGTGCTGGATGTGACCCGCAGTAATCATTGAAGACAATGTGGAATGCACCCTGGAGCGACTTCGTGGCCTCCTACGACCAAGTTCCGCTTGATGTCCGCTGAGTGCGCACAAGCTTTCTACCCAAGTGCGTTGCTCCATGGAACGTCACCAAGCATGGAGAAGTCCCGGCGTCGGCTCAGGTACTCAACTGTCCTGGCAGCTGTCTCAATACCATCAGTGCGTGCTAGGACCGGAGTTCTGAGTAAGGGATGCTCTTCTTGGGCCATTCCATGGCAATATGCAGTTTCTGGCACGGCCCAACCTCGCGTGGAATGATGGGCACAAATAGCTATCTAATGGCCTGGAAGAGCAGACAGACGACCTGGGAGCTTATTAGATGGAAGTAACTCACGTAGAATCCTAGGAGGCCTCCTCCAACCACTTCATGGTGATCTTAAGGACTCGTGCTTCCGTCCCAAAACCTTCGCGGTTGATCATTTTGGAGGAGAACCATGGACGCAATTTACAGGGCAGAATACCTCCTTCGGGGATGAATCGCTAAGTGCCATGTAATGAGATGCAAGAACACTCACTCGCTACAGTACCACGCGCAACAATGAGAGCCTGTGTCGTTGTTCTCCACACCGAAGTGAAGCACAACTAAGCCCAAGTGAAAAAGTGCGAAATCTGTCTATTCCCGGAGCGTCTAAACCCTTTACGGACGCGTCTCGTACATATCTTCACTGTCTCGTGTATTAACGATTTCCTCAATATCGCGACATCAAGCAGCCGCTCATCTTTCAATCACGCGACGAGACTCTTCCAAAAAATGATCGGACATACCACCGCCGTCCCATAGCCTGATAACACGAAAAATAGTAACCTCAATTGGTTCTCAGGACGGAACAGCCCATCACTACTCCACACTTTTAGCAGAGCCTGGTCACAGATCTTCACATTCACCTTGTACGTGGCGCACAGTGTACAAGCCACGCGCGATTCAGATACGTTGTTGCTGGGCTCGTTATTGGACTGGGAATGGAGTGACGACCCAGGATATCGCGCAGTTGACGGAGGGTCTGGACCTTAACCCTTTCCCATACTCTGCTCGCCGGGCTTCGGAAAATCTGCTCAAGAATGGTTGTCTGTAAATATTTCCTGCAGGGGAATTGTAGGTTTGGCGGTATGTGTCGGAGGTCCAGCTGATTTCTTCAAGAGGCATTGCTAATAAGTTTTCTAGCAAATTGTCGCAATGAACATCCCGGAAGTGCAGGAGGAGGTGGTGGTGGTGGGGGAGGTGGTTTTGGCAGTAATCAAAACAGATTTGGCGCTCTTTCAGGGAGTAATCGATTTGGCGGCAGCGGCGGCAACGGTAAGGACCCTGACATTTCCGCGATATTCCAATCTGTTCAGCTATGTGGACTGACTCGTGTCCACGCGCAGCCCGAAGAGACAATTGGCAATTCAACCCAGACGACATTCCAAACGATCTAGGCGCAGGTAAAGGTCGACCAAAATGGATTCTTTCATCTTACGGACCAGGCAAAAACGCACCAGCGTCTTTGCTCCAGGACAATGAGTTCAGCTCTGAAGAAGTCCGAGCACGATTCTACGAGCTTGCGGGCCAGGGCAAACAAGATGAAGCCGACCGGGAAGCCGTCGCTCTCTGGAGTAAAGCAGAGCAAGACATGAATCAGATCGTCAGTAACGCCCGCGACATCGAGAAATTCATTCACGAGGCGGCAAAGAAACGTCCCAATCGAGACGACTTTACGCGCATGGACGGGACGAAATCAAAGGAGCAGATCATCAAAGAGACTGAATCGTCGTCAAGTATGTCGGGCGGCTTTGGCTCAGACACGGGGGGTGGTTTCGGCTCGAGCTCCACATCAAGCCCGTTCGGTTCTAAAACGCCTGCATTTGGACAGCCCAGTCAACCCTCGACTGGTTTTGGAGCCTCGCCATTCGGCAAACCAGCATTCGGACAGAGTGGGTTTGGAGGTGCAAGCCCGTCAGGTGGTGCGTTCGGTACAAGCGGAGGTGGCTTCGGCTCTGGCTCCAGTCCGTCGGTTGGAGCGTTTGGTAAACCTGCGTTCGGACAATCTGGATTCGGAGCGTCGCCGTTTGGTCAACCTGCGCAGCAGCCGTCCAGCTTTGGAAAGCCATCGCAACCAGCATCGGGATTTGGAGCTCCATCACAGCCACAACCGGCATTTGGCCAACCATCCCAGCCTGCATCTGGGTTCGGTCAGCCATCGTTTGGGGCGCCAGGCTTCGGTTCGAACGCACCGAAGAATCCATTCGCTCCAGCTTCAGCATCCGGTAGCTTTGGTTCAAATACGTCAACCTTCGGCCAGCCGTCGCAACCTAGCTCTACGTTTGGCCAGCCTTCTCAGCCTACGTCGACATTCGGCCAGCCAAGTCAACCATCCTCAGCGTTCGGACAGCCGTCCCAGCAATCATCTCCCTTTGGACAGCCCAGTCAACCGTCGTCCACATTCGGACAGCCATCCCAACCTACCTCTGCGTTTGGACAACCATCCCAACCTACCTCTACCTTCGGTCAATCATCTCAGCCAGTCTCTGCGTTCGGACAACCATCCCAGCCTACCTCTGCATTTGGACAACCGTCCCAACCAACCTCTGCGTTCGGTCAACCAAGCGAACCATCTTCAGCATTCGGGAAGCCCGCCCAGCCACTAACGACCTTCGGGCAGCCCAGCGCCAGCCTACCAGCCTTCGGACAAGCACAAGCACAGAGCATACAACAAGGACAACAACCCCTATCCGGTTTCGGGTCCAGCACAGCTCCAGCTTTCGGTCAAAGCAGCGCTCCGACGAATCCCTTCGGGGTGAAGATCACGGGAGATCAGCCGAGGGACGAAAACATGGACACCGCGACGCCAGTATCCTCGCGGCCTCAATCTCGCGCGAATCCGTTCGGAGTTGCGGCTCCGACTTCTCTTCCCCCTGCTCCGACGACAAGGGCGCTCCCGGCTTCCACCTCAACCACTGCTCATCCATTAATTAACAAACCTCCCCACGCCCTGCATTACACCGAATCCCTGCCCTTAGGCCCTACGCAGAAAGACCAAGCAGGCAAGTTGCACACCTATCGTGGCCAGCCCGTCGTGTACGAGAACAATGTCCCCTGTTATCGGCGGCCTGACAATCGGGAGTCCGAGAAGATATGGTTCCCAGATGGGCCGGCGGCGCCGGACGTCGTGGCTTTGAATCGGGAGGACAAGATCTGGGATCTCCAGGGCGAGATCGCGGAGTATACGGAGGATGTGCTGGAAGGTTACAGATACCTGTTCAGCGAAGGGCGGTGGAAGGATGGGAAGATGCCGCTTGTGCCGCCGTTGCACGAGTGGGTGGTCTATGATTTCTAGGAAGCGATAGAAGGTACGAGTAGAAGGCAGAATTTGTATGTGAGGGCCCCGAGAGATATGGCATGGCACGGGCATTGCCCCATGGAGGGCCAGGCAGTTGGCGAGAAAAATGCGAGAAGACTCGGAATTGAACATACACCGATCAATCAGCAAGGGCGAGGATGTACTGTATTGTTGGAACAAGGACAGGGACAGGGACAAGAATTTCTGCAACCTGGGCGGCATATATTGCCCTGCGCTGGTAGCCAATAAATGCACGGCGAGCGAGCGAGCAAGAAAATCATCTGTTCGGAGACATGTGCCCGTTCGCTCGTGTCCCTGCAAATTTGCCAGCGCTCTTCAGATGAACATCGCCGGTCTGATTGCCTTGATTCCTCTCCTGCCGCCGTGTGGCCACAGGCCCTAGTGTGATCTCATCCCGCCATAGCCATGAATGCAGCCGAGGCCTCCCGACGCCCACACAGCCCTCACTCGCTCTCTCTCCAGCCGAGATTCGCGCGCGTGCAGTTAAGCAGCGATCGTAACCTCAACCTCCACTCCGGCCTCAATGTTAATGATGATCTGCTTGACCACCTCGGTCGGGGCATTCAAGTCGATCAGTCGTTTGTGGATTCTCATCTCGAACATGTCCCACGTCTTGGAACCTTCACCGCAGGGCGTCTTGCGGGTGGTGACCTTGAGGGTCTTCGTGGGGAGGCGGACGGGGCCCTTGACTCGCAGGTTCTTGGACTTGGCGCGCTCGAGGAGTTCGGTGCAGACCTTTTCGAGGGATTGGACCTTTCGGCTCGTGAGGGTGATGCGGATTTTGTGGATTTTCTACAACAGATATTAGAGCTCAGAGGGACTGGAAGAGGTGGGTGTTTGGGCCTACCGGGCCTTCGCCGAAATCCTTCTCGGGCTTTTGGAATGACATTTTGCGTGTAGCTGAGGTTAGGATTGTGGGATGTTGTTGTGCGGATCGAGGCAGAGGGAATGATTAGAGATAGCGTCGATGCCGATCAAGACCTGAACTCACGGTTCGGTAATGTGATGACCGGTGATGGAATAGGAAGAGGCTGCTCGACGAGGGGAAATTCAGACGGCGGTGTTATTGAGCAGAATGCATGGTGCGCTGAAATCTTGGCGTCGCGGGTAGATCCGCCGCCATGCTAAGCCGTTTGTGGCCGGGCCTGTCTTAGTCATCCGGTGACCAGTTTATTGAATGAGGCGACGTTTGAGCCGTTTGGCGAAAAGACCGTCCATGTTCATTGAGCCGGCAGTCTTCCTGACCGGACTTGTTCTGTTCTCGACCAGGATGGAGGAAGTTGCTGGAATCCCGGGCAACGTGCCTCCGCTAGCCCTTTACCCCGACGCGAGGGTGAAAGCTGGCCTGCCCAACGAAGAATGGGAAGCGTGCCTTGAGTCATGGTTGTTCAGCCTCGAATTTCGACTGCGTCTCCAAGAAAAGGACTTCTCCAAGTTTAAGTTCTCACAGAATGCCAGTGGTATCGAGTTTTTGGTCTCGTATTTCGAGTCAAGCACTGGAGAGGAAAATTTGGCGTCGTCGAAGTCGCAAAAAGAACGAATTCTGTTCAAGCGGGCATACTTGCTTCTGAGGAGGTTACTGCTTGTGACGGAAGTTCCCTTTGACTGTGACAATGACAAGCTCATCCATATCCTCGAAATGGCGAGTGTAACATATGCGTCTGTCGCGGACTGGAAAGCTGCTTTGAAGATGGTCTGGAAAAGGAATCAGAAGCAACTGACGCAGGCTGTGGCAGATTGGAAAAAGAGTGTCTCGAGAGACTTGTCGACAATCTCTGACTCACACCTGTTGGAGAACAAGGTCCACAGAATCAATGACCTAATAAAGGCCTCCCCGGACACAGGCGTTAATCTCATGACTGGCTCGGATTACCTGGAGACGCTCATGGAGGCATACAAGCAGCTTCAAAAAGCGCATATGACGAGCTCGCTTGGAAAGGTGTTGACTGAGCATCTCTTTTATTGCTTGCGTAGCCTCATGGAAGACAGATCCTCACACGGATCGCTTCTCCTTGACCATCTCTACTTCATGAAATCGGAAACGGAACGGACAGCCAAGAGCCAAAATCACCAGGCGACACTTTGCTCAAGTCTGGTCAGTAGCACGTCTTTTCTCAAGCATCTTGCAGCCAATCCTGCAGTCGCATCGGGGAAGCGAGGCCAAGGAATACTCGAGTTTCTCACCACCTACCGACAGAACACCAAGCACCTACATCCGCCGATAGAGCCGAGGCGTAAGAAAGTTTCTAAAGGCAAGGGCAAGGCCGACCCGGATGAGGAGATGCATATCCACAAGGCTTCTCAGATATCGCAAGTGCACGAGCTCTTCCCAGAGCTGCCACACCACTATATTCTGAAACTCCTCGATCACTTCGGCGACGACACGGAGGCCGTAGTCGCCTCGTTACTGGAGCCTGATTCTCTGCCAGCTGACCTCCGCGAGCAAGGCTCCCACGACGGACCTGGAGCTCCCATTGCTGAGCCGGCATATGATCTTGCACCCCGTTCTACACCACCTCTGTCCCCGCAAAGAAAGAATGCGTTCGATGGTGATGACTTCGACCGGCTTCGAATATCTCCAGGACGACTACACCGGGGCAGGAAGGAGGTCGATCTTAGCCAAGCTGAGACTGAAGATGAGCATGCCCGGCGGAAAGCAGCAATCATATCTGCTTTGGCTGCATTCGACTCGGACGACGACGAGCGCGATGATACGTACGATGTCGCTGATGTCGGTGGTACAATTGATGCAACGCTCGACACAGACGATCGACCACGGACAGTGAAGGCTCCAGACCAAAATCCGCACGAGGAGACCTTGTTCCGTGCGTGGCGAGACAACCAAGAACTATACGCTCGGGACAGCAAGACCCGTATTTCAAAGGTGCGACAGGATTTGAAGAGGGACACGGGAATGAGTGATGAGCAAATTGAGGGATGGGCAATCATGCTAAAGAAGGATCCTAAGTTGCAAGACCGGTTGGAGAAGAAATATGCTGCCACTTCGGCTTTCAAGGGAAACCAAGCTATTATTTCCTCGACCAGATGGCAGAGCGATGACACACCTGATGACAGTGAGGAAGGAGAAAGCGTTGGTGGAGGCCGTCGCATGGGACAGGCACAGATCAGAGGCAACCGCACCTGGGGGCGCGGTGGTCGCGGTGGCGGGAGTACGGCAGGTCCTAGCGGCGACGCGGCAACACAGGCTGCTAGGAGACGTAAAGAACAAGGCAGAGGCCGGGGAGGAGCGAGCCACAATCGGCGGGAAGGCAGAGCTCGGAAGATGGGTCGAGGCATGGCAGGGGGGGTGCAGCAGTAGTAGGATCGGCGATTCAGGCTGTGGCTCGCACAGGGCCAGCAGCGGATGCTCATATCCATGCAGCACACAGACATGCCACCAGTGCTCATGCTTTATGCACAGGAGACAGTTTCTCCGTAGGTACTCCATACAACAGAGGACTGTAGGCTGGCAAGGCACCTCCATGCCCCTGGCGCCTCTATCACGTGACCAAGTCTGTCAGGCTACAGTCCCCGGCTAAACTTCCCTTTGTGGGGCCCCGGTTTCCGACATTTTTTGGCGCTGCCCATGAACCTCTTCGTGTGCTCCCAGCTTCAGAAGCAACCTGGCGTCCTGACAGCCTGTTCTTTACTTTCGACTGGTGGTTATCAAGTATTTTACAGGCGGTCTATCTGGTTGGCATGATCACCCTTCATCGGCACGTTACGGGGTAATTAGGGCGTTGAATCTGTGTTACAAATCTTCACCGCGAAACACCATCCAGCATATCCACGAACTACATTAACACCGCAATCGCCCATCGATCATCAGCCGCACCTTGACACAATCACTCATCCTCTCTTCGTTGACGTCTCGGAAAGGTCCTACTGGGAGGTAGCGGTAGAGGCACCCCCTTGATCTCCGACTGATCCATTCTTGACCGATATGCCACGCACGCGGATTTTCCCCAACATTCCTTAGGAAGCGAATCGTGCGCGCGCTAGGTTACTGACAATGACGGACATTATTGAAGGTACAGGCGAGTTCGACAGATCTCGTATCCTCGACGCGTTGCAAGCGATCCACGCACCGAGTACCAACAATGAGGTCAGGAGGATTGCCTCAGACTACCTGGAAGGCCTGAAGGCCAGAAATGAGACTGCCCTTCAAGGCGGCTTTGCCCTTTCTACCGATCCGTCCCAGCCTCCTCTGGTGCAGCACTTCGGCTTGTCTCTCCTAAGCCATGTCATCCGCCACGGGACTCACGAGCTCTCAGAGCACCAAGCCATCCAACTCCGCAATTGTGTCGTCGACCTCGGTCGATCTGTCAGGGCCGAATATCTTGCTTTCATCCGCAACAAGGTTGCCGAGTTATGGATCGAGCTGGCCAAGCGAAGCTGGGCGCTGGACTGGTTCGACCTGGACGAGCAGCTTGTACGACTGTGGTCACAAGATCTCGTCCACAAGGACTTTGTTCTAACTATTCTCGAGAACCTGTCCGAAGATATCTTCGTCCGCGAGGACAGTATTGCCGTGTTACGAGGACGAGATTTGAACTCTGCGCTGGTAGAGATCTTCACGCCAAGCTCCAACTTCTCCGGAGGGATTAAGATCGGCGGAATTACACACAACTTGCGTTTTGGCGACGAAGGCTGGCTGACGAGAATCACCAAGCTCATCAATGAGTCAGTGGGCAACCTGAATGTTGATGGACAGCTTAGACAGGTCGTTCTCAAAGCCCTTGCGACTTTAAGGTCATGCTTCATGTGGGTGATGACCCCAGCCATCTCACAGTCCAATGCTTTAGAAGCGACATGCAACTTCCTCACGTCGTCGGATACGGACCTCATCATAGCTGCCCTCGATGCTCTGCTCTCGTTATACGGAAGGGTCCGTCTGGAAGAGCTCGAAGTCCAGGCTCTTGTCTTCCCCTTAGTCCATCCGGACAGTATCGAAATGCTTGGAAAGCTGTACGTCTGGTCTGTCGTATCGGTGGATGAGATAGAGAGCCCAAAATACGTGGTCTCGAAGAAGCTCTCTGAGCTACTCTCTTTGTTTGGTGATCACATGTACCAATACACACCTCCCACCGCCGCCATCCTTGATCTCTCGCCATTCCTCCAGTTGTTGACAGCTGTTGCGGAGCATGAGAGTCTTATAGTCTCCATTCCAGTGATCCACGCATGGGTGAAAATGCTGGAGGTCTTCTCTTGGAGAGCTACCCCTGCCGTTTACCACTGCATGGGCCCACTCCTCCAAGTCGTCTCCTCAAGACTCATACAGTACGAACAATTTCCAGAGAATGTCCGAAACCCTGTGGTCACCTTCGTGAATGAAGAGATCGAGCTCTTTCCGGAACGTCAAGGCTTTTACATGAACTACCGCAGATTGTGCGCGGCTGCCATAGAATGGATCGCCTTCGCAGGACCCGAGGCGGCCATGGTTGGCACTTTGGGACGCGTGGACGCTGTCTTGGACGAGATCGAATCAGCTGAGCAACACTTCGATGTCGCGAGATACGAGAGGGTGTCGATGGCCGTTTTGCAGGCCGATGCATATTTTTCCTGGGTCGACGCCGCATTCAAGGGGTTTGACAGGTTTCAAGAGGCACATCGACAGAATCAAGCGCCTGAGCAAGAGCAAATGGGACAGAGGATACGTGAGAACCTGAAGTCTTGGATGCTCAACGTGATGGAGAAGAGAAACTTCAAGGATCCGCAAATAAGACAGCGTCTGATTAAGACTGCGGTCGACGCGTCATACAGAGTCTTGCAGAAAGACACTGGCTTTGCCTTCAGCGTCCTCGAGCACATACTGTCATCGTTCATCGCGACACCGCAACAAAACTCTGTCTATGCCGAAGCTGTCGAAGAGCTCCACGGCTATGCAACGAATGAACTGAGGCGATTATCGCTTCAGCATGCCGATTATTTTGTTACCTTCTACGATCAACTGCAGTCCAAGTTCACAGACTTGATGGGCCAAATCGGTGCCAACGAGAGGCTCCATATTGACCTGAAATCAATCCTCTTCTCGGTAATTCAACGAGCGACGTCGGTGGACAGTGCTCAACGCCGAGCTAAGCTGGAAGAATTCGTTCAACCAATAACTGCAGCGTGGGCAGACCAAAGTTTACAGGAAACTTTAGGGAGCCTCGAGTCATTCGCTCACTCTCAGGCCTTCGACCAGGTTGGACCTTACCTGGCATCTTTACAAGCGGGCAGGATCGAGGACTGGGCACAAGTTCCATACGATAGCCGTGGGGTACAGATCCAGCAGGAAATGTCGTCCGGTTACGCGAGGCTGCCCTTGAGGGAGACGCGAATCCTGCTCAGCATATCCACCGAGAGACTCGAGCAAGGTTCTGACTTGCACAAGATGATATGCGACCTGTGGTCCCCAATGGTTTCGACTATGCTGGAATATGTTTTGCGCCTGACGAGTTACAACCACCAATTGCACAATCCGTCGTCGTGGCCGAACGTGCCTCCCGACATGGAAGATATGATCCGGAGGGTAATGCGAGATAGATACTGGCAATCAGGCATTTCGGCCGGCTCAATGGGAGAATTTCACACCAAGGTGAAAGCCACGAAACTCACGCTTGAAGGGTTTGCGTCTTCAGTGCGAGGAAGAATACGAAACAATCTCGAACAGTGTTACAGCATCCTTCACACACTGGGCAGGCTGGGGTCAATCTTTTACGATCTGCAACAGCTCCCCGAGCTGATCGCCCAGGCAGCTATCGACACGACAACGCCGCTCAGTCCTCACCATTTCTCCGTGATGATACAGATGCTGCCGAAGATGATCGATGAGTGTCCGCCAGAGAGTCGACAGCAGTTCTTAACCCCAATCATCTGGTCCCTGCTCCGGCAGATGGACACCAAACTGTCCCACGAATGGGATAAAATGGGCCAACTGAAGCAGACAAAACACGACGACGAGAATCTGGGAGATGAAATGAGAGACGACTCGGTGTTGAGGCAGACGACCTACAAGGCTGTCAATTTGGTGGCACACTGGCTGAACCCGAAGCGCGAGCAGCAGTTGAGCACGAAAAAGTCAATTGTTAACGGCAATTACTTGAGGGAAACCAGCCAGCAAACGATGCGCGGATTCTTGCTGTCCAATGTACAAATCCTCGACAAGCTCCTCACCTTCGTCACACACGCTATCGCCTTCAAGGATATGAAGTCCAGCTACACGATGCTGATGGCCGTGCAACGTCTTGTCCCCGATTTTGCGTCGGAGCAATATCTCTCTGGCGACCAAGCCGGTGCTGTACGAGAGTTTATCTCGACGGAGATGCTCAAGACCGCGATCACTTGTTTGCACGACGGCTACTTTGCCGACCAGCAGCAGTATTACGCCCAGCTCATCGCCGCCATCTGGCTCTCCTACGGCCTTCCCACCCACATTCCAGCTACCGAAGGCACACCGGCCCATGATCGACATGCCCTGACATCCACCCCGCGAGATGTGATTATGAGTTTGCCGGGAATGACCGAGGCCAAAATCGACAAAGCCGCCGGACAGCTTTTTAAGGAGGGCGCGGGTGGCAGTAGCCGATCCAAAAAACAGCGTGCCATCATATTAACCTTGCTGGAGGGCGTAAGAGGTGTCCGAGTCAGCGAACTCGGAAAGATCGACACGAAACAGCAGCAGAGCAAGCTGTTAGAGAAATACAAACAGAGAGAAATGTTGGGCATGCAGGGAGTAGAGGAGAATGGCCAAGGACATCAGGGTGATGCTGCAGAGGCTGATCTTACAGGTGTGGCGGATATGTTTGCGACTTAGGAGCCTCGCAGGGAAAATATTGCTCGGACGCTGACGGCGGATGTGGACAGAGAGAGATTGGATGAGCTGACGGGCATCATCAGGTATCCCATGTGGGTATTTGGGACACCCTGCGAGCAGTGTTCGGGGTATCACGAAGTTGAAGGCGAGGCCGGAGATCAATGGTCCGTCATCAGTGTGGATGAGCTTCCGCCGCACATCATCTACTGTGAAGGATGTTTGGCCTTTCATGACCTGGAATCGGATGACAAGGGGGCATTCATATTCGGCGTGACCGTCGTGCCCATGGTCACGGGATGTTGGGAACGTGGACGGACGGCTGATGCCCTGCACGGATCTTTGGCGAGACGCTGCCACGAATGCTCGAGCTCTCATCAGCATGGACCGACCAATCGCATCCTCGGAGATTGCGCGAAATGCGCGGAATACGTGAAGGACGGGCCCCAGTATCCTGCCAAGCACGACATGGCACCGACGATCGGGTCCTCTGTGGACTTTCCCCTCGAACCACATATTGCACGCATGCACAAGGCACCCGCCCCGCCATCCACGGGCAGAAGTGCACAAGGGCACCCAATGCAGAGCGCTCACCAATCTTCACACCGCGATTTTGTGCGTGGCCGAACGGGCGATATTTCGACTCAGACTCCCGCCGCACATACTACTGACATTGAGGTGGGTGGACCTTGCGCCTTGACCGATGGAACCCAAGGAACTAAACGGCCCCTTGCAACCACTGAACTGGGGGACCATCTACCACCGGTGCGAAAAGGTTCCAAGCGACAGAGGCAAGCTGCCGCACGGGCGAGCGGCGGCAGTGGAGCGCTTTTGAGACAGGCGTTACGGCAGTCGGCGAGGATAGGGGGAAACCAACAAACTTATCCATAACCTTAAGCACAAGCATGGGCATGGGCATATTGAGGATGAGAGAAATGTATCAAAGACCTGGTGTGAGACACGGGGGGGCGAGCGCGAGCTCGATGGTCGGGGCGGTTCTTGTGTTTTGAGGGTTTGCGCAAAGCAGATCGAAATAGAGCGAGCGTATGCAGCGGCTCAGGCTACTGAACATGAACAGCATTGAATCTGAATGTTTTCCAAGGTCAGGCACAGTCGGTTTCAAGCCGAAAGAATCGCTTGCACGGACAATACAGACCCGCGCCCGGGTTTGGTCTCTACCGTAGGTAATTTCGCGGTCGAAACCATCTATCTATGTACATAAAGCCACAGACGTCGGACTGTCATTGTCGGCCCAGTCCTCGTGCGGATGGAAGCTCGAACATTCGCACTATCGTCACGGTCATTTGCTGCAAAACTTAGAGGTGCTATAGCTTCGGGTTGGGATTGACCGGGTCTCTTTCCCTCTCTCTCTCTCTCTCTCTCTCTCTTGTAAATGGAGAGGTCGATCGGTATTCTGTCATGTTGTGCTGTGCTACGATGTGCAAAAACTCTGCGTTGCGTCTAGCACGATTTTATTCCACAGTCCTGGCTGGTGTCGCTGCGTAGGTCGGTCTCACGAATCTGGATCGAAGGTGTAATGTTAGCGGGCTCATTTCGACAGACACACACGCGCGCGCGCAAAGAGGCAGACAGACAGCCAGCCAGCCAATAGCTCATCCGGTCCTGTTCCGCCCTGCCTCTGTATGTCTCTCGCCACGGTCGAAACTTCTTTTCAATCCTGCCTTGGCTGCAAGCTTGAAACCCAACACCCACCAAGCAGGACCAAAGTAGATGATCATGCAAAATTCCAGAGAGAGGAAAAGGAACATACCGATCACTATTGTACGCGCCACTCTGACTGCCTAGTAATTCCTTTTCTCTCTTCAAATCGGCGTAATATCTCCGGACTTGATCTCGATCCTCCTCTGCTTGTAACAGGGGGGTCAGGTGGATGCGGGCCCACATCTTCTCGCGGGCCATCTCGGTCTTTTCGCGCTGTCCCAGGAAGACCTGCCGCCAGCCGTAGGTCATGACGCCGAGGACGCCGACGAGGTACCATACTGGGCGGAGGCCGCGGGTCGGGATGTTGCGCTACGAGGGAGAGGGGGAGATGTTAGTTGAGTGCCATGCGATGCTGGTGCAGCGGTGCGACGATGCAACAATGGGGGGAGCGGGAAAAGAGAAGGGCACCGGGGGAGGGGGTGGTAGCGTACGCGGTATTGTACGGCTTCATAGCCACCCGTCGGGGGGAGGTCTTGAGGCATTGTCGAGGCCGGAGGATTGAGGATGCGGTGGGCGACGTGGGAGTGAGCGTGTAGATGTGACGCTTGGGGATCTACATGTACAAGTGCAGGTACGTGGCGTGTAGGTGTACACACGAGTACGTGTAGGCCGCAAGCAGTGGTGTGGTGGAGCTGAGCTTCAAGTTCAAAGTTGAGGTTCAAGGTGAATTGGAGATGCGCAGCGAGGTGGATGGGCCGGATTGGGAGGGGCCGGGCTGCCGCTTTAACGACTTGTGCCTCGCTTTCATTTCCTTTCCGAGCACTTCATCGATCGCATCGTACGAAGCATTTCGCTCCTACAATCTCTCCAACATCCCGCCACGTACTGTGGTACATATCGCCCGCGCCAAGGGACTGGGAGCAGTACTCTACATGGAGAATTGGTCGATGAATGCCTACTACATGTTGAAATCCAGACGTCCAACACCATCGGGTCAGTGCGCAACGCGTAAACTCGGCACTTCCTTGGCTACGAGTAACAGCATGCTGAAAGCATCTGGCCCTGGCTGAAGTATGAGAGAGAGAGAGAGAGGGTAGCATACCTCAGGTGGCCTAGCGACTATCTGATTCGAGATGCGGTAGACACACACTCATCATCTGAGGTAACGACAGGAGGTCCCTTTCTGAACCATTTTTTCCTAGATACAACGTCAAGGTCCTCTAGTTGTTTGAAGGTGCCAGTTTTATGTGACACTGATCTACAACGGGGTAGACACTTCTGCGGGATTGTTGAATCTAGGTTTCATCTGTCTGGTTCGGCCATGGAGTTTTCTTCAACCAGGCAGCTGCCGCGCATAGGTCCTCATGTAGGACTAGATAAAGAGTCCATGAGCAACGAACTGATTCGCCGGTGTCGCTTGTACCAAACTCTCAAGCCACATCCATCGTGCATAAAGGGCTCCTTCCACCATCCAACCCTTCTGTTGCATTTTGGCCATAGAACCTCGCCTCGAGCATTTCAACATGGGATGCTTCTGCTCCAAGCCATCTCAAACTCTGTCAAATCATGGAGCTGCAAGAATCGTTGAACTTCCAGAGGATTTCCGCACCACCAGCAGACACTCAGCCCCAAGCTTCGGAGCCAATAACAGTGACACAGACAGCGCGGACCTGAACCATCCCTTCAGCCTTGGGAATGTCGTCGTCTTGAATATACACGAGAATATCACGATCGTGACGATATGCTCCCTGGGAGAAGTACCTGACCAGGACCAACAATGACGACGTGTGTACAGCATATCACCTGTGCCAATGCCAACGTCGACGGAAAAATCACAGTGCGTTGAATGCGACCAGTCCCAACACGAGTACCGCCAGCGTGCTGGATCTCTCAAACAGACCATCACCACCCAAGGACCTTCCAGCTCCATTGTCATTACCACTGGAATTCCCTTCACCCGTTGACAACCCAAACGGCAGCCCTTGATACCCGAAGGTCAAATTCTGCGGGATACTGGTGTTCCAACACTGGCCGTTCACGATATCCAGTCCGGTCAGATCATCTGGCACCTTGAAGAACATATAGCTGTTCTGATTCAGATTCTTGAATCCCTCGGTATTGTATGGAAACTTGTCCCCTGGGTCGGTGGCCGATGTATTTCGTAAGAAGATACACTGGACTTGGCCCGGATACTGTGTCGCCATTTCGGGATAATCGCGCATGACATCGGAATTACTCGTATCTGCCACGAGGATGAATTTTCGATTCGGAAACGTCTGGAAGACCTTGTCCAGGAGGAATTTGCGGATAGAAAGTGTGGCGGACACGTCGCTGAAGTTCAGGGGCCGGGTGTCGAAGCTGCCGCCGGGGTAGTTCGCATAGATATATTCCATGTAGTTGCGGGTAATCTGTTCGGGAGTGGTGGTAAGGTAGTGGAAGTGCATGTTGGGGAGGCTGACGGACCAGTTACGGTAAATGTCAGGCATGTTCATCCAGGGGGTGAAAGGGCGGGCGAAGGAGTTGAGAAGACCTTCTTTTGGCTCGTAGATTTTCGTGACGCGCAGGATGTCGTCGATGTCGGAGATGATGGTGAGGCCCTGATCCGAGACGAGGTATGAAGTGGCGTTGCCGGTATCCGTGCCCTGCGTGTATACGTTCAACCTTTGTGGGGGTACCTCGCCCGTCCCAGCCGCCAATGCCAATGAATTGTTGTCAATTGGCAAGAAGACGTCAAAATCGCCTTCCGGAGTCGTGGGATTTGGCAAAGTAACGACCTGCTCTCCGCCAGCGGGGGTCACGCCGCCACCTCCTCCAGGCTGCCCACTCGAACCAAATTGAGGACCAGGCACTATATTCATTGTGACAGATTGATTCCCTTGCTGCACGACATAGATCTCTCGTGTCAGGTTGCGGGCTTGATCCTGTTGCGCCGGTGGAAGATCCGCCACGCTCGTGTCGATCAGGTAGAAATTGGCGAGCTTGTCCACGGTGGCATTGGAAATATCGGGTTGTTTGAACACGTTCCCATGTATGCGCAAGTTCCAGCCCGAAGCAGTCCAGTTACCATATCCTGGGATGTTCAATACCTGTGTGGGCAAAGCAGCTAGATCCGAGCTGCTGGCACCCACCGAGCTGGCCACATGGCTGCCCGTGGGGAGGTTCTGTAGTCCGGGCAGCAAGCCATTCGACACATATGAAGGTATCGCGCTGCCCAGCTCGGAAAAGACCGAGTTGACGTACGAGTCGAGATCGGACGTGATGTCGCTGAGAATATCCCGCCTTCCTACTGCATAAGACCCATCCGCCGCAAGGGGACGAGTTGGGGCGGGGGTAATCAACGCCTCTTCATGAGGGAGGACTTTGGAAGGGACGGCAGACGCTCGTAGTACTAGAAGAATCGAAGTGGCGGACAAGAGTCGCAGATTCATGTTGGCGAAGGACATATGTACAATCAGGACTGGGCTTATTAGCGACACTGGCAACGGCCTACATGATGATCACTCACACGCAATTTATCTACCTCCAATTGCCTCACCTGAACAAACTCGAGGCCAGACAACAGGAAGGGGGCACGTGGGCGCAGACGAGGCAAGAGGACAGCGGCCGTTGGTACATGTTGACAAGCGCTCGAAGTCGGGAGAGGGGCATCGAGCTGTGCATGGTCCGTCGATCGCGGGAACTGGAGGGGGAGGAAAACAGGGAAATCTACACGTCGCGCAGGACAGCGGCCCATTGTTGGAAAGCCGCTCCAGGCACCGACCAGGAACCAGGAAAACAATGACGTCAGCTGCCGCGTCCGGAGATTAGGCCGCTTAGCGCCAAACCTTTGGGTAAAGCTTCGCGCACTGAATGAAGATTGTCCACGTGACGGCCACGTGACACCCACAACCCGGTCCCTATCACGTCCCCGTGAAGTGCGTTGCCATCACCATTGTGTCAATACCATTGTACTCGTTTCTCTCATCTCCTTCCTCGGCACTGGCACTGGGGTACGGCTTCACGAGATGCGCGCTGCAACAGAGCAGAGAAATGCGACGGGGCCAAGCAAGAGCACACTGTCAAGGCCTTGCTGTGAAGCTGCCACCTGTCAGACTCATTCTTACCCACTGCTTAACCTCCGTTCTTCTGGCCCGAATCCATTGACCCTGGTCTTTTTCTTGTATGTGCTGTTTCTCCTGTTGGCCCAGGAAACCACTCGACCATCCTGGACTGGGCCGATAGGTGGCAATCGGCAAGAGTATAAATCCCCCAGACCCAATCCAGGAGCCTGCTGCACGCGAGGCGCCCAAAGCTTGCTGAAGAATGGCAGGCTCGGCAGGATATCTCTCCTGTAGTTTCACGTTGTCGTCGCGCACTGTCATTCCTCGGACGGCCCCTCGAATGCCTGAATTCTGCACTAATGGCCCGTGCGCCAGGGAGGACGGGTATCGCACTGGAATGCAGCATTCCCATGTTGTTGTTATCATCCCGCGTCCCCGAGATGTCGATTCCTCAAAACCCGAGCGTTGCGGCAATCTGCTCGTGAACTTCTGTCGGTCGGCAGTCACTCGTTTGGTTTGGAGTTCTGCAGTCCTCCACTCTGTTCAAGCTACCTTCGCAGTGTTTTCCCAAAATACAGAAAAAAACAACAGCGTGGCCCAACATGTGGCCATCATCGACACTCGTTTTGCCTTACCTAGCTGCTCATGTCGCTTTGGTGAGCGCGCAAGGTCTGTCTACTGTCGCATGGGGACCAAGCGGACCATGTCCCGTGCCGACCATCACCAGCGTCGTTGTGGTACAGGCGGGATACTACAGCTCTTTCTTCCAGTCGGCCTCCTCGATTATAAACCTATTTGGCAACGGCAACACGGTTATGATTAACAATGCCCCTACGACGTACATTACCAATTCATATATCACCACAACCATCATCGAGACCCTCACCACCGTCATTGTCAGCCCTTCAACTAGCTCGACAACCGGTGGGGGGGATGTTGGTCCTACCCTTACAGGGGGGAGTTCGTCAACAACGGCTGAGACATCCACAACTCCGTCAACGTTCACAACTGAGTCAACGTCTGTCACCTCGACGGTGATGCCGCCTTCCAGCAGCACGTCACTGGGGGCGTCCTCAACCTCATCTCAGATTTTTACCCCCATCCCTCCTCCGCAAACAACGCCACCACCCGCCCCAGTCTTGACGTCTACATCCATAGACGCGAACGGCAATACGATCTTGGTTGAAATCACGCAGACTCCCCTGTCACTTGGAGAGGGTCTCCCAGCAGGAACGATCACTGACCTCCCTGCCTCGCTGGCAGAGAGCGGAGTCATCATCGGTGTTGCGGTCAACGGTCTGGGAGCGAAGTTGAGGAGACAAGCTGCTGCACCGACAGCAGGTGCTCTTCTGTCCGGGGATCAGGGAGGTGCCGCTCTCGCTTGCGACGTTGCATCCCGATATTTCTTGGAAGGGGGAGAGTTGACCGATGGCGAGAATGAGGTCGGCCGGAACTTCACTGACACATTCGCCGTGATGTCGCCCGACCCTGACTTCAACGACGTCACGACGGTGTTCTCATTTGTTGATGGTATTCTCAATTGGAACAGTGCCGACCGAGGTGCGGCTACCTTCTACCAGTGCGGTGATGCCCTGGTCTACGCCGGCTTTTCCAACCCCCCCAGGGACGACTGTTACATAGTCACCCTAGGAGGCATTGCCGCCACTGCTTGCCCGGTACCGCTAAGGGACGACACGGTCACATCTACAACTTCAGACATCTCTTCGAGCACCACAAGTACAAGCGATTTGTCATCCACGACAGATGTCACCACGACTACCGACACGGCATCTTCGACAAGCGAGACTACACCTGTCTCTACAACTGTCGAAGAAACAACAACGTCTGACGCGGCTACTTCAACAACCGCAGGGACTTCGGCTGGTTCTGCAACGGATAGTCCGGTAGTCACAAGCTCCTCAAGCACGGGAGATGTCGAGTCGAGTACTATAACAGGTATGGTGTCCTCTTCTCTTTCTCCATCCAGTTCTGCCCCCATTTCAAGCACAGTATCCCCATCCCCAAGCAGCAGCTCGGTCATAGCAGGCACGTCGACTTCTGAGGCAACGAGCTCTACCATTGCTATTTCTACAACGACATCTACGGTCGAAGGTACCACTGAAAGCTCTGCTGCGGCTTTCTCGTCTACTGCTTCAAGTTCTGGTACGAGTCCCGCTGTGGGGTCCACCAGTACTTCCAGCGTTTCCACCGCTTCATCTGCCCCGGGCTCGTCGACCGCCCCGCCGGACACCAGCACTTTGTCATCTGAACCCAGTGTCCCGTCATCGACCTTGACCTCAACAGCGTCAAGCACTAATGACGCGGTCATTGTTTCAACAACCACAAGTTCCTCTGATGCCCTTGTATCTACAACGGTTGCTGACTCGAGCTCGACTACTTCGACTGGTCCCTCTTCGTCATCAGCGGCGTCTACATCATATTCAAGTTCTATCGATTCTTCTCTAGGTATGTCCCATCCTCGGTATCGAGTTCTTGTCTTTCATTGACGGCTGACGAATGAGCATCCAGTATCCTCTAGCGCATCCGCTTCAGAGGATTCGACCACAACCTCCGACGTTGCATCTACTTCTTCGACGTCTTCTGCTGCTTCCTCGTTGTCAACTACTTCTGAGGGCGCGACGGCACCAGGAAGTTCGACGACAACCTCTGACGTTTCGTCTACTTCTTCGATGTCTTCTGCTGCTTCCTCGTTGTCAACTACTGAGGGCGCGACGGCACCAGGAAGTTCGACGACAACCTCTGACGTTTCGTCTACTTCTTCAATGTCTTCTGCTGCTTCCTCGTTGTCAACTACTTCTGAGGGCGCGTCGACGAGTTCCGTTGAACTGACTTCAACAACGTCAATAGGCCCGAGTACGAGCGATGGCACCTCCGAGTCCTCTGTGAGCACTAGCACTGCTGAGGAGACGACAAGCAGCGCAGCTTCCTCTGAGAGCACGACATCGACAGAAGCTCCATCCACCTCGGTTTCAGATGAACCCACGCTCACCTCGTCAGAATCAACAGTTTCTACAACATCCGCCGATGTCAGCTCGACCATGACCACTACAACAAGCGAGGATGCCACCAGCTCCACGCTCACGACAGTGACGACTACTGCTGAAGAGACTTCCACAACTTCTGCTGAAGAAAGTTCAACAACGTCTGCCGAACAGAGTTCTACAACTTCTGCTGAGACTTCGACCGAGGCTACGACCACTAGTGACGATGCAACGACCACTACCGCCGATGCAACCACCACTAGTGAAGACGCAACGACCACTAGTGAAGATGCAACGACCACTAGCGAAGATGCAACGACCACTACCGCGGACGTAACCACCACTAGTGAAGATGCAACCACCACTACCGTCGACGCAACGACCACTAGTGAAGACGCAACCACCACTACCGCCGATGCAACCACCACTAGTGAAGACGCAACGACCACTAGTGAAGATGCAACGACCACTAGCGAAGATGCAACGACCACTACCGCGGACGCAACCACCACTAGTGAAGATGCAACCACCACTACCGTCGACGCAAC